>JAAXNX010002420.1:0-13538 GCA_036491905.1 Folsomia manolachei
TGGGTGTTGGGCGCTCTGTGTAACATTTAAAGGGCACCCCCCTTGCCACACCCACATGGAGCGCCCGAGATTTTTTAAAATACGACGGCGAGCACCGCCCGGAACCCCTCTTTCCAAAAAATCATTCCCGAGCACTGTACGACGAATACCCGAATTTTGTATACCGTAGACATACAGATAATTCTGGCGGATTATGTTATTAGGATGCGTGTACTACGTAATATATACTAACCGTATGGCGGTGGTGGTGGTGCTAAGTGATGTGGGTTCATTGAACATTGGACGAAGTACTACGAAGTGATGAGACAAGCAAAATGTCATGAACCATGCAACAATGATAGTGTTTGTTTAACAATTAAATGCTAATTGAGCATAATATTGCACTTCCTTGAGTAATAGACAACAGCAGTAATACTCACTTCAGTCAGAGGTAATAGGAGGAAATTCAATGTCCTATTTTGCATGAGAATATCGGACTGATATATTTCTACACGTCATAATAATAGGAACGTTAATTTTCATGGGAAATAATGGGAGTTGTTGTAATGGGCTGTGTGGTACGGAAATCTTGCATTGATACATATGCAATAATAGCAGACTACAAATGCTCCATCTTACATATCATGAATCATGAATTCCTCTATGTTTCATGAATTTATTATTATTTTTCACAACTATTTTATAATATCGCCCGACAAACCAAGCCTGCTATATTGGAGCAGACAAATGCGCCACAGGAGTTGGCCAAACACCCCAACGCCGCACAGGCCGGACTCATTCCAGGAGATTGACACAATGTCGCGGGGGCGTTGGCGACGGTGCATCGGCGAGTAGCAGGGATGCAGGTGTCTTGTGGGGCTCCTGTATTTGGACAGTGGGCAGGACAACATCGTTCCGTTGGACAAATAACGGCTGGACGAATGGTTGGGGTGCTTGGGAGCGTTATCCAGAATCCCTACAGAATGGCTTTTTAAATGATAAAATTATGTTCCAAACATAAAATAAACTTACGGGCTTAAAACAGCTAACGACACAAAATAGAAGTAAGGGAGGAAGGAGCACGGTGGTCTGGTAGAAGCTCCGCATTTTGAAGTTATTAGTGCGTCATTGGAATTGATTTATTTACAATAGTGTTGGGATTGCAGAAGAAACTCTGGATCTGCTCATTGGCGTCTACTTTTATACAAAAGTGTGCCGGAAGTAAAAAATAGATCAAGTGAGCCAGTTACGCAGTTTCAAGTACACTTCACAATCAAATCCGCAGTCACGATGTGTCGCGAATTGGGACAAAAAACTGAAGTGGACCAAACTGCAGTTCTATAAGTCAAGGTAGAAAAAATAAATAGATAATAATACATAAAATAGTCTCAATCAAGGTCAGAGTTTTATTTTGTATTTCCTCAATAATTGTAACACGAGTAAAATATTATGGATAAGTGTATTATCACAAAAGGTTTGTATTATGGAAGAATTTCCTCGTCATCATCTTCTTCCTCGTCATCCGGTTCTTGATCCTCGTGGCCAACCATGATTTCTACATCTTCTGGATCGAACTTTGGATATTCGTCATCCTCCTCATCCTCTACATCATTGTCTTGAGGAAGTATTATGGATTGGATTCGAGCATACTTGGTCACATCGAAAGGCATTAATTCAACCCAGGCTTGTTCCAAGTCTAATATGGTGTCGATTGTGTAATCTGAAATAGTCAAAATCGAATAGTGCAACATTCAATTGTTTTTATTACTTCGGCTCGACAAAAAATAGAAAACTAACCCTTGATAGGCGCCTCTAAATCATTTTCTTCGTCGCCACCGTCAAGTTCACTCCACTTGCAGAACAAATTGAAGCGGCGTCCAGGTTTTATCTCACGAAATTTGAATATATCCACAATTTGCAATTCTTTGAGAACCTGAAATAAGTATCGTTACAGAAATTAAAATCTTCCATTCTAACCTTCTCGTAGCTCGAGCCAGTTTGTGTATTGTTCAGGTTGCTCTTTTCAACCACTATCAACTATCCTAACGTACTTATATATCTTGGGGGGAAATAAGTATTGATAATTTAGAATAATTACAACTGGGAACAGCAAGCCCGGCTCGGGCTATAAGGTACAAATATAACTAAGCTGTAGGGAAACTTCATTTAGTTTTTCATACAGAAATGAGAATGAGAACTTCAACTGCGGACAGAAGAGGGGAAAGTGATTGAGTTAGTCGCTGAATGTGAAGTTGTGAATGTCTGTGTAACTGCCCAAGTAGTCCAACCATCACACGATCGACAAGTTTCCAATTTATGCCGCCCATGGAATCTATCCAAGGTCGGCTCACAGCTCGTGTGGAATAAGCACCATCATTATCTTCGTTACCAGAAGGAATTAAAAGTGACCATCTGTCCATGTGTCTCGAAGTTACGATCCTGCGTGAGAAAAATACGAACTTCAAGTTAGCCACAGGTCCGAGTTTTCAATGATTAAAAGACTTGGAAAAAATTTACTACAAACCACTCACTTTATGCTTCGGACGCCAACGATGTAAATAAATCTTTTTTCTAACAAGTAGTCCAGGCCTCCGCGAAGTTCTGTGCGACCGAAATGTTTCTAATTGGAAAATAAATATAAATACATAAATTAGTCTGCAGTGGCTATAAATTGCCTAATTATTGCACAATATGTACATAATGCACAGCAGCAGATATTACCAGGAGAAAAGAAATGGAAATGCCAATATCTTCAGTAAAATCAATGAGTTGGTACAATCCGTCATATTTTTTCAGTACACGATTCTTCTTGATTCCAGTAACAATTCTGAAATTTCATAGAATTAACATGTAGTATAATGTCGACAATGTTTAAAAGATATGACGGACTTACTGTAAAAGTTTATTTTCCAACGTCAATTTTTCCTGTAAAAGTTTATCCGAAGAACCAAAAACATTGTCTTGTAGGGACTGCGGAACAGTGTTCTTAGGAAGGAGTTGAATCACAGGTAAATTAATGTCAAAGAAATCCTTTTCCACCAGACGAGACTTGAGGGTGTCGGCATTTAAGCGGAGACGAAGAAGTCGAAGAGCAATATCCTCTCGCCCTTGATCAGTTGAGGAGACTTGTTGAGAATGAAGAATTAATTCATAATCCTCCCTCCATTCTTCCTTCACCGTGATGATACAGGAGGGCAAGGAACAGTTTATGTGAACCTGGATGTGGATAAAGGGAAAAATTAAATTTCATTCGTATCTACTAATACAAAACATACAAATGGTCCAATTTCTCCAAGAGCATACGCAGCCCCAATATTTTGAGCGGACAACTGTGAGAAACATCCTCTATCATTATGTTTCAAAGAAGTAAGAAGGGAATGAGCAGCACGAAATGTTGTTGGGTGAATAAAGTTGGTCAATTTCCGTTTCATGCTATTTGTCAATAATAGTCTTCGATTAGTTTTCATCTATGCAAAAAAATGAAAACGAGTTCAATTAATTACTCCAAAGTATAAGTAAGTAATATTAACACGTACCATTGTAAATACACCTCTTCCTCTTAAAGAATTGGCCAACCGACTTAAAGTACTGTCTGGGATGGGTGCCATAAAAGCTCGTAAGGATTCGGATGAGCCGCCACCCCCTAACAATACGGACATAAAGACGGACCGACACGTCCAACCAAAAACTTCTTGGGATGAGGCTGGATTCCTTTCTCCAGTACTGAGATCAGGAACATGCCTTCGTCCTTTCATCTTTAGGCTGAAGCATAAAGAACAGACAGGTTTATTTTAAACATTCTTATTATTTACAGGACCAATAAATGGCATGCAACTCACGCTATGGTCGACCCAGCAAAATTGTGTTTCTCTGATTGTGTATTTTCTCCTCCTTCATCCTCAGAGCTGGAGCTCGGAGCTTCCTCGATCATAACTCTATCCGCGGTTGAAACTAAAGTTGTGGCCAACTCGTAAGTAAATTCACATTGCTCGTCGCTGTAGATGCATAACTGATCTGGATCCAAGGGCATGGTGGGTTTTGGTGGAGCATATGGAAGGGCCCACTTCGGTCCCTGTTCTTCTAGAACAATACCTTCACTCTGTAATTCTTGCACAGCCTCAGGTTGCACTGTGAAAGTAGAATAAAACACAAGTATTTCGTATTGATTTGCTTGTTTTTGGTAGGTTTGAACGTTTTTAAGTCACTTACGAGGGATAATTGTCGTCAATGTTTTCTTAGTTCGATAGTAATGGTGAAAAACATTCGCCCAAATATCTGTCCAGATGGTTTCCATTCTTCGTAGTTCACGAGTATCTAACAAAGTTTCTAAATCAACAACATCACTGCCACTCATACCGGAGTCTTCTCCTTCTTGCTTTTGAGAATCAAATTTATTTGTGAGGTAATTCACAACAGCCAACAAAGCCTCGTCAGATGGTTTATGAAAGATGGAAGTACTTGGAAGAGGCAAATATGGTTCTATCAAATTGGTATAGAGTTCCTCATCTCGAAGGGCCTTGTGTAACATTGTTCGATATTTCGAGAATAGTGTTTTCGATTTCAAAAGACCGTGAACTCGACGCCGAACTACTCCAGACGTCTTCGTTTTTGTTGCCTATTAAAAGTCACATCAAGAAGTTCGAAACAAAACCAAACTACAAATAATAAACAATAAAAGTTGAAGAAGAAGAAAGAACTAAACTCACTGGAAGTTTTAGATGGAGAATGTCTCTCATTTGAACGGCATTGTAGACAAAAACTTTATCCAAGTTGTATCTTGGAATGAAGATCACAGACGCAATAAATAAATAGAGGACAGCAATATCTTCCTCTGGAGTCCAGTCCGCTCGTCTATTTAATTTTTAGAAAATTTAAAATCCACAAATTCTTTCATTTGTATGAAGCCAGTGAGCTATGTACAACTAAATATATTCTTATTAACGTCTATGGATGAAGCTGTAATTACTTACTGTCGATCCCTAGTATTAGCTGCCTCTACATCAATAAAGTCCACGAGAGGGTCGCGAGGCTTACTAATTTTGATTAGAGGAGGTGGCAAATCAGTTTCAACCCTGGGTCGTTTCTTGGGTTTTCCTTTCTGAGAGTGAGAAATTTCCAAAAACTCTACCGGACTTAAGGGTGTGATTGTGATGGGCACTTTTCCGGATTTTCCCATTGTCAACTGTCGCTTGCCATTCTTGGATTTAACTGGTTTAGGTTCTTTTGTCTTTTTAGATTTTTCTCGCTTCGGTTTTTTTGGTTTAGGCGGACCATCTTCCGATTTTGATTGTTTGGTTTTCTTTGGAGATTCACTTTCCTTTCTTCTGCAATTTATTAAATCAACAAAAGCAATAATATTAGATTAAAGTGACAACCGTAAACTAGCAAATGTGAATAAAAAAGTATCATACACTTGTTCTGATCTCCAAACAAACGGTCGTTTAATGGAGTGGGGTTGGTTGGCAGTTCCAGGATCAGGCTCCAAACCGTCCATTGCAAGAGGGTCAATAGCATTGTTGTCTTCAGCAATAAAATTACTATCACTATCACAAATCATTTGTTTAACAGCTCGATTGCCTTCTTCTTCTTCTGAGCTTTCGTCGTCAGTCCGATCCTTTTTGATTGGCTCGCATTTAAAATACGTCAAACTACAAGTTAAATAAATATTTACATCATTGATATAATTATTTGGTCAACTTATAAATGTTGCAGTTTTAATTAATTTCCCACTCAATTAATTACCATGTTACTTTCGTTCTTCCAACCTCCTCCATGTGAGACTTTGTAATTTTCCATCGGGTCAGGTAGCGAACAGCGGATCTCGCATCTAGAGACGTAAGCCCCATTTCTTCTGATAATTCTTTTTGTTTAACACCCAAGCCTCCTTTTGAAATTAGGAGTCGAAGAAGTTGAGACAGTTCAGACTCGTGTGCAAGGTCTCGTTCTGAGCGATAAAAATAATTAAAAGTCAGTGACTTTAGTAAAAATTCATCATTTATTTTATTTCGGGGCCTAGTACGATTATTACCTGGGACGTAACATTTGCTCCAATCAAAAGTTGCATCCTCTCCATCTTCCCCATGACCCTGTTCACCTCCGCCTCCTCCTTCAGCATCGTCATCATCCTGTTCAGGCGATTCCTGTTTGGAGAACTGTTTCTGAATCAAGTCGCGTAAACTAAGGTCAGTCTGCCGGAGAGTTATAACACGAATCTTTTTATTGGCAAGGAATTCCTTTCTCTTAGTTTTTGTCTCTTTCTCTAAATCCTCCGGATAAATGATACCAAAGGGCACTTCCTCCACTCTCACAAAATCCTTGTACTCTTCCACCAAAGTCTTCATCATATATTTTCCGAATACTCCTTGGAGTTTAAAATAGTCAACGTAGTTGTTCGGTGCATTGCAGACATAGGCAAATATTTTTCGGATCTTTAATGCTTCTGGGTGTTCTTGTCGTGAAAAAAACTGTGGGAGATGAAATACGGATATCAACGTTCCTGTTCGAGAATCTCCAAACCGCATCACGAGGGGCTAATCAAAATAACAACGTCATTAGTTCACTACAATATGTATATTAGAAAATTATAGTGACAAACCTGCTTTGAAATGATTCCATCGGATAATAACACTTTCCGAAGGTAAAACAAGTTCTTGGCTACAGAAAAATGCGTCGACAATTTTTGTAGATTCAATAGTTTGAGCAGTTTCAAAAAGTCAACCTACTTGACTGGAAATAAAATGGTGACTTACCCTCAACACCCATCACGGTAAGGCTTATTTTCCCACGAGCTTGTTCTCCAAAATATCTTGCCCTCCCAACACGCTCTACAACGCAATACTGAATACCATTGACTTCAATTTGATTTGAACTTTGAAAAAGAAGAGATTCTCGAAAGAGCTGACTAGCAACTATCACGAGTCGGTTGCCCAACCTGTACAAAAAATTTGCTTTAAAAACCTAGCCTGTTTAGTATGTAAATCCTTATTGAACTTACGTGTCCATCGCTTTCCCGTACGAAACTTCCATGCACCTCAACTGATCCGTAATGTCCACCCTAGTATCGTACTGAGGGCAAGAACCACGGATTGCGATGACATTCACACCACTTCCATCATCGACACGACTGCATTTTATTCGTTTTCTTTCCAGAGGGGCAGCAGGGGCAGTTTTCTTCGTATTTCTCCCCTTTTTAGATTTATTGTTACCAGCATTACCTCTCGATGAGGAGCTTTGCTTTGTTGCTGTCTCCTTCTTCGAGGGAGGTGTGCTTATCGAGTTCGAAAATGCAATACCTTCCAGCACAATTTTCCCTTGATTTTGTTCACTGACGCCAATATCAATGCGACCTATTTCATCTGGACACAATTCCTTATTTCTCCCAAACTTAAGTTGGAGTTTTGCTCGACGACGAGCGAAGCTTGCTTCGAAGTCTCGAACTTCTATGGATCGGTAGGTATAAATTTCTTCGGGTGCGTCATGCTAGGGAATACAACAGAACCAAATAAGTTGCACAATCAATTTTAATCATGCCTCCAAAACATACCGGTTCTTCCACATTTCCTTTAGGATCATGATGCTGATTCCGATCCCAAATGCGGAGGACAGATCTTCTTTGAGGAAGGATATAAAATCGGAGACGCACATCCCGTTTAAGACTCTCCCACAAAGATTCCAGCACTTGTGGCGCTTCTACTTTTGCAATGGGTGCATTCTCACGGTTGGTGATGCGCTCACACAAACCTTTCCAAGACATCAAATACAACAAAACATTAGAATACCATTGAAGAAAAAGCCTCAAGGAAAATCATGATGATTGATTAAGTCCTCTTTTACCTTGAAGCGTGATCCCATCCAACCCTTCCAATGCTATTTCCTCCACCGCTGCCTCATACAGCAAAGACTCCTCCACGGGCTCAAATTCTACTTCCATTTATATTCAACTACAAATATTTTACTTGCTGTAAACAACAATGAGCAACAATACAAAACAAAGTCAGTCAAACAGAATCCGTTCCTTAATCATATTTCAAATGCCCAGAAACCGGCAGAGCACAACTCCTCCTTCTTTTCCAAATATAAATTAAAACTGAATAAACTACATCAGTGACTTTTGGAGTGATTTCGATTTTTCTTTTCAATTTTAATTTTATTAGCCTCCAATTCTAAAAATCTCTAAAATTCGGTGCATAAACAATATGAAATTGGCGCCAGAGGAGCAAGGCCCGGGGCGGGTTGAGACTTTTGTAAGTATTCCATCTGGCCTCAGTTTTCTCGTTCGCTATCTCTTCGCCAGGACTCATAGATGGAGAGAAGGAAACTACTCCGTCGTCATTTACGAGAGGATTGGAAAAACAACAACATTTTAATAAATTTCTAACAATTTCTAAAATTAATTTAATTGCTGTCAAACTGAAATTATTGTAATAATTATTGTAAAAGTGTAATTGTAAGGGTTTGGACGGATAAATTAATAGTAAACACGGAACCTGCTGACTGACATATTTGATGAATGTTATTGTTTTTGACCTAGAAAAGTGAAAATTTACTTGCTCTAGTAAATTGTCAACCGAACCCATTAACATTTTGGAAAGTAAAAGTGACTTTGTTCGACAGAGGTTTAAAACACTGAGTGGATTGTTCCCGTTAGAAAAGGGGACACATTGTCAATTGTGAAAGTTTGGAGTTTGTTGATAAAACAAAATAATATTTCTCAAATGGACACCATTTTGTTTAGTTAATCAAGATAAGATCGTCTTACTAAGATGGGAAGGGTGAAAAGGAGACTGGTTTTGATAAGGGTGTTATTTTTAACGCCGCCGTAAACTGGGAATTTTTTCAATTGTTGTAGAGCACCGACGTAAATTGTTAACTAAGTAGTGTTCATTACACATTTTGTTTGTAAACAGATTAATTTTTGTTAATTTCTAGTAATTTTAGTTACTTCGGCTGACTTTTGTTTTAATTTTCGTTGCGATATTTGTAAAAAAAAACATGGAACGACTCACTTACAGTGTTAATTGGAGCCTCGCCATACTCTTGGTGGTCGCGTTATGTGAGTTTTTTAAAAAAATTAATCCATTGTACAGATTGGTAACGTTTGTTTGAAACTTTTCATGTTTTTTTTTTGCAGATGGAGGAGTATGTGTGGGACTAGAATGTGAATATTTCAACATAACAGAATGTCCTTCACCGGATGCCCCCTGCCCCTCTCGACGGAATATGACGTGCACATCTGAAGATCCAAGTTCTCATAGAACGAGTTGTTTTGTCCTTTGGCAAAGGGGTGCAACTCCTGACCTCCCTGAGATTCTCAAGTTCAAAGGATGCTTCATCAATAACAGAGACTGCAAAGATGTCGAGTCTTGTGTGGATAGAAATCATGGGAGCCATAAACCCTCCAAAAATTCCAGTCTCCACACCCATTACTGCTGTTGCGATACGGATCTTTGTAATCGGGATTACGCTTGGCAACCCACACCCACATTACCACCAGTTAAACGTACGAAGGATGAATGATTAAAGTGTATTTTTTAAAGGACGAGTGATGAATGAGTAATTTTTAATTATTGTCTCTTTTGCAGAACCAATCATAGAAAGAGAAAGAGACGTCGGGGTGCGGAGATGGGTTTGGATATCTTCCATTGTAGCCGTATTCTGTATCATGTGTGTCATTCTCGGATTTCTTGTTTATCGACTGGTTGGTCAAAAACCTCTGCCAACATCCACATCAAATTTAACGGATGAGGAGAATATTCTTTTAGACAAGTCGGAGAGTCATCATGGTATTTTTTTAAATAGGAAACTGAATAAGTTAGCAGTTGACGGATAATTGATATTGTGACTTTTTTTGGTTTAGCCCTATCTCCAGTGGAATTGATTGAGCAAAAAGCAACCGTGAGTGGAACCCATCTTGAAATTATTCGAGATTTGCAAATAAATTAATGACGCTATTTCTTATAGGGTCGCTTTGGATCCGTTTGGAAAGCAAGCATGGCTGGCACCCCAGATTGGGTGGCTGTGAAAATTCTTCCTTTAAGGGAAAAGACTTCATGGCGTTTGGAACAAGAAGTTTATTCTCTCCCATTAATGTGCGACTCTCAGCTTATCCTTGGCTACTTTGGCGCAAGGACCGATCCTGATAGTATGCAGCTCTGGCTGATTTCAGAGTATATCACAGATGGCTCCTTATATGATTACATGAAGGTAATTTATTTTTAATCACCTATATATATGCGATATCCGGTACATCTTCAAATTGTAATTTGACAGGGCCATGAATTGAGTTGGAGCGAGGTCCTCAAAATTGCACTCACAATGTGCCAAGGCCTTTCTTTCCTCCATGATGAGATTGATGCTGGGATAAAAGGGGTCAAACCCGCTGTGGCACATCGAGACTTTAAATCCAAAAATGTTCTGTTGAGACCAGATCTCACCGCTTGTATCGCAGATTTCGGTCTTGCGCACATTTTCTATCCTTCTAAACTGGTAGGGACAAATCATGGACAGGTGGGAACTCGGAGATATATGGCACCAGAAGTTCTGGACGGTGCCGTTAGTTTTACACGCGATAATTTTCAACGCATCGATATGTACGCGTGTGGTCTGGTGTTGTGGGAATTAGCATCTAGGTGTTCTGCCCAGGTATGTCAGTGTAACAATAATGAGTGCACATAAATAAATTTTGACATAAACACAAAACTGGCACTTGAATATTTTATTTGTGGTTCTAGGGCCCCGTGGGAGAATACAGGCTCCCATTTGAAGAACACGTTGGACAACAGCCCACATTGGAGGAGATGATTGAATGTGTGGTTACCCAGAGGAAACGGCCCACTCTTCGTAACGACTGGTCTTCGCATCCGGGTCTGGCCGTGATGGCAGAAGCTGTAAAAGAAGCTTGGGATCAGGATGCAGAGGCTCGCATCTCCGCCTCCTGCATTGTTGAGAGATTACACTCCGTCTCAAACAAGATCATTTAAAACACAACAATTCTTGTCAACATCCCGACTTCCCGAAGTTTAACAGACTTTTTGTTCAAGTGTACATAAATATTACCTCAACACGCTCAGTTTTTTTTGTGGCAGTTATACCTTTTATAATCAACACAATATATTTATTTATTATTATTACCTGTTATGATTTATCGTTAGAATACTGTTATTGTGTTACTACTGATATGACCCACTCTTGTTCATTTATTTAGTCCTTTTTGAATGACGGATTCATCGAATTTCAATTATTTATCCAACGAAATACCATACAAAACACAAATATACGTTAATGTCTCAGGTCTTACTTCAGTCCGGTAATTACACGTTATGGTTTTTATTACTAAATTAGTTTTTGTAAATACTTTGATTTTACATTGACTTTAACTAATGTGTAAATTGTTTTGAATTTTAAACTGAACACTTTGTTGAAGTGTTTCGTGTCTGCCAATATATATATATATACATACGGGTCCTGAAAGTAGTTTTAAGGCAAAAATGCATGCATGCTAATTTACGACACCGCAGCTAATTGAGGGTAACCTCTATAAATTAGTATCGTGCGTGCATTGTATTAATTATTACTCTGGTGTATAAGTAATAGTGTAACCCAGTTTATTATCAATTCAGGGATATTATCTGTAATCTCTATTGCAGCTTAGATTTAAACTGAGACTTGTATTTTGTACTATTACAAATAATACGTGTTAGTGTTATCTTATTAAGCAGTTTAGCACGCTTTGTTTGTTACTGTTACTTCTTTATTCGGTGAAAATTTGTTAGTTTAGTGCCATATCGTGTGTAGAAATCTCAAACCTGGACGCGTTTGTCTTTTTTGGCAGCTTGACATTTAGCAGAAGGAAGAGAGATATAGAGAAATTGTGAAAGTATTAGAATAGCTTTGAGTGTAAAATAATTGATTAGAAATGTAATGAACCTATAATGATCCACTTTTACTTCTCAACAAAACTGTTACAGTACAATGTGTCATGTCTTGTCTTACCAATGTCAATTGATGTCGTTCGGTCATGGGTCGTTGATTGTCTAGCTGGACACGGTTTAGGGTCAAAAGATAGAAATGGAACTCTGTACCTTGAAATCTATTAGAATAATCGTATAGGTATTTTACTAGTTGCACTGCTGCTATCTTTAGATGGACGTTTTATTTCTCTTTTTTTTTTAAATATTTTAATTGAACTCATCTTACAGTGTTTTTATAGTATACACAACTCTATCTACCTGTTATAAATACCCTAATTACCTTAATGAACGGACAGAGTCTTTTTTGCAACAAGGATAGCCGAAACCAACGGTTTACGGATAGTCAATTAAGAAACAATCAATCAGCTAATTACAAAAAACAAAACAATGTACAAATTAATTTACAAGAATTAACTACTTTTTAAATATCAACAGTGAAATCGATGTGAATCAAACCGATGATTGATTTGGAACTAACATCTACAGAATTAAACATCAACTAAGCCAATTATTACGGTTATTATTAGACAGAAAATTATATCTAATACTTATACAAAATACGGAAAGTTCATTGTACAAGGTATTGTTAAATAATTACTGAGACAGCTAAATTACTTTTAATGTTGTAATTCAAGAAATTCATCACGTTTAACTCTAAAAGAAGCATAAGTATTGCTGTAATACTTATATTTGAAGAAGGAAGGAATTTATCGTACGACTCTTGAAAACGAATGGAGGTCGGTCTCATGTACAAATTTAGTGAGTAGTTGACTAAAGTAAGTCTACATAGAACAATAGTAATGTGTACTCCATACAAAACAAATTAATCACTACTATAATATATCATACAAAATATTTGTCAAATTAAGAAAAAATTTGGGTAAAACAAAAACTTGTATTGTGTAAAGGAAAAGAAAGTCATTCAGTTAAATTTAATAATTCTCCCTGACTTTATTGCGTACATGAAACTGAATTGAAGTAGTCATGTATATAGAGTAGCGAGTCTGTAGCGGATTTTATTCGTTTGTTAGTAAATTCAATTAAGTAATACATAGCGAAAAATGTATGTTGTTAAAAACAACCTGTTATTCAACGGGGTGTCATGTAGTCGAGTTTTGAAAATCCAAACACCGCAAACTTTTTATTCAGGTATCCACAAACCACTCCTTACCGTTGGTTAATATTCGTACGAACGTAAAAAAAATATTGAGTAAAACGTGTAACTTTTCTGTGCTACAAGAAATAAATATACCCAGAAACAATTAAAATTTAGTTGTGGAATTTTTCATTTGAATCCAAACATTACAGAATTTTGCATGGAATGATGAGAACTTTTACATACTGCTGAAGACTTCAGCCCATAGCGATTTTCTATGCTTCAGCCTGACTGTGAGGCTGCAGTTCTTTGAATGAATTGTAAAATGCTCAGGTCTTTATGTCAATCAAGGTTCCAGATATCCATTAACGGAGCAATTGCAATTGCTTGTATTTTTAGTGTTACGGCAATGGTGTCAATTGGCTGGTGTGTTTTTACATAACTTTTTTGACATAATGTTGTCACTTGGATGAAGGATTTAAATGCATCCAAGG
>JAAXNX010002421.1:0-13535 GCA_036491905.1 Folsomia manolachei
GTATAAAAAGCGAGTACGAAATTAAAACCCTCCAACTTTGGAAAACCTCATCTATTAAAACAAACCGTTTCCACTGATCGACTTTCAGTTAAATAAATCTAAGCAAAGACATTTCAAAGTAAGGTTCAGTAAATCTGAGAACATTCTGGAAAAGAAAAGACGACTTCAACAATTTTTGCAAAGTAATGAAATCTAATAATATAAATGCCTACAGCGTGTGCACTTTCAAAGGAAAAAAAGTTTATTAAATTGAGTTGCACAAGCTCCCATAAAATTGCTTACATTTCTCTGAAAAAATTGTTAAAGCCGAATTTGTCCAACAGCAATTTCCTCGCTCAACCCCTGCCGTGCAGTGCATGCTGTCACTACTACCTAACCAGCGGCATTAAACAAGATTACTGGTTTGTTCATCTACCAAAGTTATGTTTCTTTCTCTCTTTTCTCTTTCTGTTACTAAAAAAACTTACAAAATTGAAATGAAAATGCGAGGTAGTGCATTTTGAACCAACGAACGAGAAAATCGTAAAAACTTGCACCCTCAGAGCGATATGTTTTTCTTCATTTACAAAAATGCAATATCTGCGTCATAAACTTATTTGGGTACGATGCAACTACAGTTTTGGCTGTTCATTGAAGTATATTCCGAAAGACTCGCCACCTTCATTTTTTTCATTTTTCAACGCCAAATATATTTTCTGTTCTTTCATTGTGACGAGGATTTTGGATCGTCTAACCCTACCTTACATCAATGAAATAATGAGAGTAATTTCCTACTGAAGAAAATCAAGAGAGAAACGAATGAATAAAATTCACCGACTAAAATTTTAGAAGGAGAAAAGCTGGATGGAGACAGGTAATAAAAATTAACTTCCACTAAATTAATGGCTTGACAGGGATTTATGCTTTTTAGTAATCCAACTCACTGCTTTCTCTTGGTGAAAGTCAAACTCTGGGTGAGGAAAACATGAAGAGTGGGTTGTCTACAGTTGCAGTCATTTGTGAAAAACCGTGTTTGCTGCAACCTTGCACGGCAGTTCAGCGAAAAATTGAAAGGTAGCAAACCGAAACAAATGCCGGTGAATGTTTTCCACGTGGGGAATGCAACATGACTGAACAATTAAGTGGATTTTTTTTCTTCCAACTCAACTCGACAGTTATACTAGACAGAAGAATATAGCATTAAAAACGACTTCAACGACCATGCAATTTTCATATCACGACCTTCAAATTGCCAAACACCGGAAATTCCAGAAAAATAATGTTGCAACTTTTCTAGAGACCTATATAATTTTGTATGGGTGGAAATCTGTACCCCTTCTTTACCTTGAAGAAATAATCACCTGAGTCATGAAACTAGTATTGAGCACAGAATCAAGATTGTGATTGTGGTAAAGGTTAAAGAGAAAGGTGTACCGTTCATACTCATTAGTTGTAAGGTAAGTGTATTGTATATCACTTCACAACAAGCCTATATAAAGAATCAATGCTTATGAACAAGCGAGCTATTTGATTACCAAGTAAAATCTGAATCTACTGAATAAGGTCAGAAAAAAGTTAGCCTCAATCTACAACAAATTGTTGTTCGTTTCGTTATAGTACAGTTTTGATTAGTTTCACTCTTTCCTGTGTAGTTCCATTGCCGGCCTTGCTCAATCAACTCGAAACAAGTTGATACCACTTATTTTACAGGGTTGCATGTGCTTCAAGAACAAAATTGTTTTTATTTAGTTGGATAAATACGTTCCAGTCACAATCAGCTACAAGCAAAACAAGTACCGCACCGCAAATGAAGCAAGATTTGTTTGGTGGCAGCCAAAGATTATAGCGTAAAAGTAAACTTGAAACTCGACGAATGGTTAAGAGAACAAAAACCAATCCAAACCGACCTTTGCCATGCAAACTTCAAATAAATCTTTTCATTCAGCTATTTTATTTCAGTGGAGAAAGGAATGAGGAGGAATTTATTGAAGCAATTTCTAACCCTATACCTTAACTATGATGGCTTACCTACACAGAAAACATTGAAACAGTTAGATCGGTAGTTGCATACCAGGAATCTGGTTTAGGTTTGTTTTGTTGTATTTAAATCCTTAACAAACTACCCAAACAAACACATAAATAACCTCCAAAACGGAAAGATGGTTATCCTTATCCACAATGTAGCAAAAATTGCAAATTATTTCTTGACCAGGTTACAATCTGGGTGAACAAATACAAAAAATTGGCCCGTTCCTATCGAATTGTTGTGCTATATATTGAACCTAAATCATGTTTTTCAGTCGTTTGGACCAAGATTAATATCCAGTTTTTTTTTTCATCTAATAAAACTTATCGTCCTATCAAATCAATTTAAACATACGTACAATGTGCTATTCTATATATCTACAATTGTACATCGAAATAAACGTCTATAGCGCAGCCCCGGTTAGGCAATGGCGCAGGGAAAGTAAACTGCTGATTTCAAATTGTGGTGTTGCTCCCAGACTGCAAAAGACGGGGGTCATTATGGCAAAAAAATGGCTGAATTCAATTGTCTACGACAAAGCTGAGCTGACCTATACTCCTTTCCAATCCAAACTTCAGCTTCTTTTACTGTGCCATTGTAATTTATTACTCCACTACCAAAGGCGTTCCCTTAAAATAGCATTATGATTTATAGATGTTTTCTAAACCCGTTAGTGGTAGTCCTCCTGGTCCCTCAGATAAATTGACAAGTTAAGCCAGGAGGTAATGCTGTACCTTTACCTAAATGTCCTACTTAAACCAAGTCTCCAAAATTCCAATCCCATTCTGATTCTACCACGGATGAAGGTGAAATATTTTATCGGTGAATTATGAGTTTTGTGCAAGGTGCTTGAACATGGCGTGTTCTTTTGCTTGTGGGTAGCAGAGAATGTGTATCTAGCTTGCATGTGGAAAGTGAAGTATCGGAATTTGAAAAATGTTTGTGCTAAAAAATGTCAGTGTGAAAATGTTATTTGTGCTGTTGTGTTAAAAAAGGAATGCAATGATAGTCACCTTGAATACTGCAGAGCAGGACTACAGCTAGGAGAAGGGGATAATTCAGCATTAGTCGGTGGCGACCATTTTTCCGCAGAGGGAAGAGGAGAGGTAAAAGTCGACCTCTCCAAAGAACCATGGTCGACCCAAACGCTGGAAGGATTCATCTACCAAACAGCGTAGTCGGCCGGCCCCAAGTCCGCCAACCTTTGTCAGCCTCCATCATCTGAAAGGAAATCAAAAATACAATAAAATTTAACATTAAAGCATTCACAATTTTATTTTATTTCATTTCATTTTATGGACCTCAATTTTATTACAGGGAAGTCAAGCCTCCCTAATAAAAGTCCATTCCACCCATTCATACCTAACCAAGTTGGTAAATTTGGAGTTTCATATTTTATCATGGCCACATAGAGCTTGAATTGTTAGCTTGCTTTTAATATTTGCATTTATTGCCAAACTCCAACTTCAACCGGAGAATCCAAATGGGACACAGAATGACGACCTAACCTAGTTCATAACTTGGCCAAAATGTAGAATTTGCTCCTTCTGCTCCAACTTTGGACTACTTCACTTGTGAAGAGTTGCAATTCTTGAATTCTGAACCAACCTCGCTTTCCTTTCATTTCTATCTGTTTTGGGAAAAGGATGAAGGAAACGTACAGGGAATCCAGTACAACTGTGGGTTGTTGGACGTTTGAGTCAAGCCTCACGAGTTTTTATTCCCCTTATATTTTCCATTCCAATTCACCCGTGCAATCATAAAATTGCAATTACAGCCAAATAAAGGAAGATCCGACTGACTTGGAATCATTTCATGCTTTCCTCCTGCTGTAGGGAAAGTAAGCTCAGATTCACAACTCTTTCACCAGAAAACAAGGCTGAAAGCCAATAAAATGATGATTTAAAGCAACCTCAACAGAGGCTGACAAGACAAGCCGCAGTCAAATTGCAGTTATGTGGTTCTCTAGGAATTCAAATCGAATAGCGGACAGAGTACACGCACCCTGGGGTTGCATAGTTGCTTGTTGGTTTACCGATACAAAATGAATGAGTTGAAAACTAATTTCTGCTCCGGTTGAGCATTTACTCATCCAAATTTTGCAGGTTTCAATGATTCATGTGGTATGACGAGGTATAATGTTGCAAAGGAAAAAGACCGAGTCAAACAAGTAAAAAAAACAAATTTCTACCGTTGTTAGTTTTGTGTATTTGTTCATGCGTTTGTCTATCTATATGAAAATCTACACTTTACTGACTGAATGATTCGGAGAGAAATATACAAATATTCGTACTATTCGTACTTGTGTATTTCGAGCAACAATTTTAAGATAATTGTGGTGAATAGTTTGACGGAACCAATAGACTAACCGATGCATATGCGATTAACTGGAATGGAAAGCTAGATATGTTTCGGAGTTTTGACCTGGTATGGAAATAACATGCCACAAGGCCTGTACTAAAACCGTTCGACTAGTTGACGTTTATGTTTCTCCTGCCACGATATCTCATCCTTTGATTGCTGGGCCACGTCTTTTATCCGGCCATTAGTTGCTTTGGATTGATCCACGTTGTGTCGAAGTAGTACAAAAATAAAACTCAAAATTCAGCGCGGAACTTTAACAATTGTTCAAAAGTAGAAATAAGTATACATCGTTGTTTGACAGTGCGACGACTAAGCAGGACGAAGATGGTGTTAGCTTAATTAAAAATAACAAGATAACAAGATGCGCTACAACTTTCTTTCCCGTTGCGAATTTATTCTTTACTCATAACTAGATCAAAACTAGCGTGAAAGTACGACACTGTATTTTATTTCTATGAGACTGCTATTTCACCTTAACCCTACCATCCCACCAACCAAAATTCACTTTCTCTTGGTGAGGGTCCATTGCACTTATGACTCATATAATGCCAGGAAGGAGCAAACTCATAATTCAATTCCATACCAAGGCAGACACACAAAACAAACCACAAATGCTATCCAGGAAGGGAAGCAATCGCAATTCAGATTTATTTTGTAAGCTGTAACTGTTGCCATTACCAAGATACATTGTACAACGCCCGGGTTCTACCACTTCGAAACAGACATTGCATTATGATGACCATTTATTTGTCGGCGGTGCTGTGTGGACTATGGAACAGTTGAGTAGACCCATAAATGCCACATGCTGAGAGAATGTTGTGGTTGTGGCAAAATTGTTCTGTTCTGTAACACCGTTGATCATTGTTCAAACTGTAATGATGATTGCGTGGTGCCAGACTCATTAAAAGTTGAAATGTGGTGGAAATTTCAGACTGACCTGTGCGTGTGTGATGTCATCGACAGAAATTGAGAAGGCATTGCGTAAATTATTATAGAACTCGTTATCATTTTATTTTGCTGCTTTTTGATCCTTGGCTTGATCCAGGCTAGATCATGCTTTTAATTTTAAACAAGTTAAGTCAACTTAGTTTTTTTAATTACGAAAACGATACATCAAATGACTACTTTCAACGATCAATTGCGAACACTTAATATTTTCCAGTTGAAGTTTACAATAATTAATATGAGTTATGATAAATTCCCGTATATGATTTCCAAATCAAACCATCCCTCAACAACTTTCTGTATACTTGTTTTAATATAAAATATATAAATTCACCTTCATTTACTTACAAGCATAAAACTGTGCTCAGGTCTCCAGAAGTGAAGCAAATCATGGTTCGCTGCAGCCTGGTTTCGACCGTTTCAGTTGTCAAATATTTAATCTCGAACTACAACATGGCGTTCCTTTATTTTATTTTAAACTTTATTTATACCCTTGGTTGAGTTCTAGAACAGGGTCTATTTGGAAATTAGGATGTAATGAAAATGAAACCTTTTGAAAGAAGAAACCGCAGCAGAGAAAGGACCAGGGCTATGGAGAATTGCTTATTTAGTTTTGTGTAAACAAATGTTTAATTCCATTGTTTTAATCTAAACCGTCCCCATCTCATTATTATTATTGAAAAGCATGGTTCTGGGTGAAAGTTTGTGAGGCAAAGGAGAAAATTTGGAGTGTAATTTTACAAGAAGAGGAGGAAACAGGGCGACGCTGCTATGTCTTGCGTACGCCTTTGAGTCTCGTTGCATGAATAGAGTAAAGGATTGGGAAGTAGGTTAAGTCTCTGCTTTACTGTTTTATTCCATTCCTTTCTTACACTGGCTGCGTCTGCTTGCTTAGAATTTACTTTTATCTTTGTCCATTTGTGTACCCAGTAAACGAGCAGGAGAACAAATAGGCAGGCAAGAGCCAAACCAAATTTCTGTTTCAACCCGTAGCCAAGCTAAAATATCCCATCCATCCGCCAAAACTAAGTAAAACCAATTATTGTGTGTATTACTTATATATTTGTGTATACAAAGTCCAACAAAGAGACTATCCTTTTACTGTTGGCTTACTACCAGACGTGAATACTGAAGCCCGTTTACTTTGTTAAGTGTAGTATTCGTAGTAGCAGCAGTGGAGCTCGTTAAATGTCGGATAAGTTTCCAAAATAAAATTCGAATGGGATCCGCCTTTCTCCTGTTCATTCGAAATACTTGAACCAGTTCCTTCAGTTCCATGCTTTTATACTTATCTAGCCACCCTAAGTTAGGATTCCTAACCAAGAAATTACATTGCAGTAGCAGTGGAGCTATGCAGCTTAGCACCTTCATTTTGACAGCTATGCGTCTGTTTAATGCTGGTTGGTGGTGTGGTGATGTTGCATGTTAGAGTCACAAAGGAAATTCTAAATTCATTTAGTTTCTGGAAAGCTTTCTCCTCCNTGGTGGTGTGGTGATATTGCATGTTAGAGTCACAAAGGAAATTCTAAATTCATTTAGTTTCTGGAAAGCTTTCTCCTCCTTTGAACCCTGTCCTCGACAAACAGCTTGAGACTGGAAGTAAGGATATTCACAACAAAATTCTGCTAAACGAAGGCTTGTTTTAATTACAATTTATATTTTGTGAATATTTCTTCCGAAAGTTACATGTATTAAAATACAAAAAAATGCAGTTAAGTTTCTTGGCATAATGATGGTATGACAAAAGTAGAAGTGAATTAAAAATTTGGGTAGATAGTAATGCCTATTTTTTTGAATGGCAACCCTACATTTACAATGGAGTAGTTTTTGTCATTGCTAGACAAAGTTGACACTTCCGATTTCCGTATAATTCCCAAGAGGACACTAATTAACTAACTAATTAAAGAGTTCCAGAAGAATGAAAGAGTTTCATAACTATTCTTTAAAAATTAGATCCCTGACGAGTTGCAACATAATGTTTCCGTACAAAGGTACTTTCAGCTCAGTCCGATTAAACTGGAAGAAGGCTGAGAGAAAATCAATCTCGTTAAAATTCTTGACGAGAGATTTGGTTTATACAACTAACTACTCACTAACACTTGCCTCATTACGGCAGAAAATCCCTCAAGTATTTTCTACAAAAAATAGCTACACAAAATGCTCCACTTCCGTGCAGCAGTCTGAGTTTGAATTTCCCGTCGGAAGTACAATTTTGTTCATCCGCATTATAAAAGGAGAGGTAGCTATCGAATTGACCGTATTTTAGTGGTTGTTATCCACTGTGCCCTATTTGTCCTTTCTTATTCATTTGGAACTGGCTTTTCGCTTTGTGGGATGGAAAAGAAAAATATTTGCTGAGAATTTTTAAACAAGTTCAACTCAAAGAATTCTGCAAGATAAGAACGAGATTTGGCAGCATTCGTCCTGGTGAAAATGTTCCAGATTTAAAAAAAAATACACAAAACTGGAAAGATTATCAGATTGTAATTGAGTCCTAATCTGATATAGCAGGGAGCACTGCTTACCAGTTACCACATCCTGGTTACAAAATTTCCGGGATCCTTCTATTATTTAGAGGCTTGCCAGTATTCCTGGCGAAACAATCTCTAATTTTGATTTGTTTTGTCTATTGCAACTAAAGTCAGAAATCAAGGTGAAGCTTCAATGGCAAGATGGAAGTCAAATAATTTCTTATATGTACTTTGATTAAACAAAGATTTTCCTAACTATGAAAGTAAAGAGGAATTAATGGCTAATCAAGATTCTTCGCGTCGTTGCTATATATTAATCTAGGTGTAAGTACAGTTATAAGTAGCTCCTTTGAGAGACTATAGTAAAATATTACAAATTACGCTTACAGTCCTCCTAACTAATTTTCGACTGCAGTATTAAGTGTAGATGGGGTAAGAAAAAGACATAAATTACACTCAACGTTTAGACAAATAACTTGAGCCGATAAAGAAGGGGGAAAGTAACAGCCGTCTGCCGAAATAGGAACCAATCTTCTTGGCTTCTTTCTTTTGTTAAAATACAGTTGGAAAGGGAAAACTCCATCTTTTATCATTCCTTCTGACTGGTATGGTATTCCATCAGATGCCATTGGGTTGAAGGGGACGGATGGTGAATGAATAAGAACTTCTTGGATAATTTACTGATTTGTTCTGCATTAAGACAAAACTAAACAGAAGAAATTCTATGCACGAATAAAAACATCTGCAGATAGATGCTAAGACATCTGCAGCTGTACATTTTTGGATGGAATTTATTTTTAATCAAATAAATTGCCGAACATACGTATCACCAGCTTTTAAAATGTAAAGTGCTGATTTGCGAAGTTAAATATTGAAAATGTTTAAATCTGTTTCATTCAAGAAACTTTTAACAATATTGGATATTTTTATTTTAACATTCTTCCTCCGTCAATGAGGGTGGGGAAGAGAAAGCAACTCATATTTCTTAATTAGATTGATGTGATGTTGTGTACCTTAGTAAGTAAGTGTGTCTACTATTCGGGTACAAAACTAAACCAACCTATCTTATTCATCTATTCAAGATATGTATACGAAGAGGCGTTTTTACATTCAGAGCACATTCTAAAGGAAAGTGCACCTCGGGGTAATAAAGGAGGTTTTGGTACCTCATTGGGGAGATGCTAAAGAGGAAATTTGGGAAAGGAAAGGATTGATTTGATTACAAAACCAAATGTTTACCCTTTCCTCTCTCTGCAGCCATTCTCCAAACCCTTCGTAGCTGCGGAGCATCTCATTAAATTCCACTCCAGCCCGGAATAATAAATATGCTCACTAATTTCCAAATTATAGCCCAACAAGTTTAACTAACTAAGTTACAAGAAATGTAAAGGACTTGTACCAACAAGCCTATCCTCTCTTACTGCTTCAAATTTTAAATTCTACTTTAGGAAGGCATGCAACGTCTCATAATGATAAACTTATCTGGAAAAGTGCATTGTAGAAGAATGCACGAGTATCCAAAATAGAGCTAAACAGATAGATGAGAAATTACTCAGTGAAAGTTGTACAACTTGATGGTAGTGTGCAAGTCATTAGCCGTCTCTTAGCATGGACATAGAAAGTAAAACATTATTACAACATCTATCACTCGGCCCTGACAAGAAAAGGCAAGTCGGGAGGAGAATACAGACAAAGTCATGAGAAGAAAATGCACAGTTTGAATATAGTTGGCCTGGTAAAAGTCGGGCATAGTTGTGTGGCGTAGCAGGCTGTGGCTACAGATTGGCAAGATTTTCGCAGAAAGTTGTGAGAGAGTTGGGTTGAAGTAAGCTAAAATATTTGTGTGTTCAATAGAAGATGAGACTAATTAGTCTCACCAATCATTAGATAAAGTCTGTTGGAGTTTGAGTTTGGTAAAGTTGCTGGACCGGGTGGTGTTGAGAATGGAAATTTGTCTTATCCTACCAACAATGCTTTCACTTTCACCCGGCAAACCAACCATAAGTATTGAACTAACTAACCAACCAGCCAACCGCTCAAATGAAAGATGCGACACCCCAGCTAGCTTCCATAATAAATGAGACGAGTCTAATTATTTTCCTATAAGTTTCTTTAATCAGGAGCTTATCTCCATTTATCTCTATATTGTTAAGGATTGAAAAATGTACGGAAACTTTTGGGTGTGAGAAAAGTCATGTGACTTTCTCTTTGTGTTGTGCAACAAAACTTAAAAATTACACGTAATGTCTAATTGGGTAAATTTATTAGGTTCTTCTAAATTATGATAATATCAGAAAAAACAATGCTATAGCTTAAAATTATGTTCCTCTGAGTGATTTATACTTTACGATTTTCAATCAGTTTTTATGTGGATTTATTTTTACGCCTACCCGGCATTATAAAATTCAGCACACAGTTTGCAAAATTAATGATTTTAATACGTAATTAATGTCAAGTATGTCACTTATTAGTAATTAAAAATTGTTGACTAGTTATATAAGGTATAATTGTTCTATGAGCGTAGCGTACCAATGTTTGTAAATTTTAAACAATTTAATTCCTGAATAGTTTTCAAGTTAAGTTGATCAGTGAAGAGTCTCCTTTTCCTGCAAATTATCCACATAGAATAGCAAAGGTCGAAAAAGGAAATTCTTTTATTGTTGTTTCGAGAAGGACTAGCAAACCATTTTCGTTACGCATGAAGAGGAAACCAATTATCTGGATACCACAAGAAAATCTTTATCTGTCTTTTACGTTGTGTGTTGTTTGTATTTTCTCTCTCTATTCTCAATCTTATTTTATATCTTCCCCAATTTACTGGATATGTATAAGTATTGTCACCGATCAATGTCAACTGTCCTGATAAAAAATAGTCTTTGAATTGCTTCCAATCAATGGATTAGGTAGATGATATTATTTCATTGATTATTTCCACCATTTTTGATCATTTTACAAGATCTGCACTCGCATAATTTAAAGTTTAAATATTTCTACAACTAAATATGTAATACCCTATAATACAGATAATGTAAGCATTTTACTACATAAAATGCTAATTTCAAGAATATTCTTCATTAATGTAATTGGACAAGTTGAAACGATGGAGGCGATGTTAGAGAGATTACTAAAGCGTTTCACGAAATGGATTCCCATTACGGGCTTCTGTTTGATGTTTCATCTGACTTTACTTTTGGCATCGAAAACAATGCGAACAAGGACAGCTTAACTTGAAGTTTTGCCCCGTTTTTTATTTGAATCACCAAACTCGAGTTGAAAAGGAAGTGACTCAGCAGAACTACAAGGAGCCACCTTTCTCACTTTATCTATCCGTGTCGATGCTCTTACTACTTATCTCAACAAACATATCACTTCGTATTTCATAAGACTAGTTTAGTTTTTGAATACTACCAGTGTGCCGGATTCGTATTTAGAGCGATTTCTCCAACCGGGAGAAAGCAGTAAGTAGCAACAAAGATAAATACCAGCCTTCCTGTCGCCATTGCTTTCTTTCAGCCCATCCCTTCCCAGTTGATGGTAAAGTATTTTTCGTTTCGTTTTTCATACAAAACAAACAAAATGAAAACAAAGCCAAGAGATTTCCATTTTGTAACATTTCCTGTCGTGTCCTATTCTTTGTACAGCTTTAGGGGATGTGTCTGGGATTTTACTTTTTCTTAAACATCACCCTTATTAACACCCCACGCGGTACTAGTAACCATTCAACTTTACGATGCCATTGTTAAATGCCGCCGCTTCCACTACTGCCCGTCATACCTATCACCAATAAAGTGGTGTATCAATGTTTGCACTGTAACTCCCTGTGTTTGTTTTTGTTTTTAAAAATAAAGAAACACGAAACTTTGCTCCAATAAGTCTTACTTCGCTAGAAAATACTGGTGACAAGCTAAGTACTTGGTATTTGCATGTAGTTTAACAGCTTGGTTGTGTGTTTAAAGTGTGCTCCAAAATAATTTGAATTGCCAACAAAATATCCGGAGATACGAGATTTACTATTCGAAGGCTTTTAGCCCGTCGGATAACATCAAAGGATGAAACAAACAACAGGGATGAGTAACCTGGAACCCGAAGATTCAAACAATGGATTCGAGTTCGTTGTGTCAGAACCCATTCTCCGAGGGAAAATTGAAGGATCAATAAAGGTCGGAACATCGGAGGGAGTTAAGGTTCGTTGACCAAAGTGCCCGATCCTGCTTATTCCTTTTTGATTGTTTGAATGTCTCCCCGAATGTCTTTCTGAATGAGTAATTTGACAGATATTCCTGTTGCGGGGAATGGGTAGATGGGGTAAAGCAAGGTAAATCGTTATACGGGATAATTCCAATGCTGGTAAGAAATGTCTACAACACACAAAATCTTCTTTAATCATCCCACAGCGCTCCAAAATTCTATTGTTTTCTTTAAGCTTGTACATATCCTGATTGAGCATTGTTTTAGATTATATTTTAGATATCCTTTTAATAAGACGACAAATAATTTCACGAGATTCTTTTAACTCATTTATATTTTAACATGAAAGTATGGAATTAATACAAAAAGGTTATCTATCTACAAAATTAAAAAAAATTATCCAGCCCCGCAATCTTAGTTGCGTTAGTTCTTTTTCTTCATTTTGTTCATCCGCTATTTTAGTGTTTTTTTTTCACGACTGCCGGAGTTGCTTCTTTTAAACACTTATCGTGCTTCTAACTTAACAAACAAGTCTCAGCTCCAATTTATCAAAATCTATCTCAATATTTTAACTTGGAAACTTTTCTCAGTTCATCTCCCAGCAGGGCTGCAACTTAACTCAAACTTTGTAAAGAGTAAATCACGTTAAAGATGTCTCCTTACATTATTTATTGTTCATTCCTACCGGCATGCTTTCTTTCTCAGTCGTATCGGTGTGTAAGCAAAGCATAAACTTTCTTTCTTTATGCCACGCTCTATTAATTGTGACCAACGGACCACTGGGGCAAGCAGTTGCACTACATTTCATTTTATAGTCCACAACCTATTCTCCTTGTGTTTGCGACGTTACGAAATTTTTAGGACACTACGCTTTTTATAAATGTTCGAGTCAAGTCAACCGACATTTAATTCTGCAGCTTTCTCGGCATGGTTTAGTTGTCTTGTAAGTCTTTCCCGTGTTTTTTTTTACAAAGTTATGCAAAATGTGGAATCAAGATCACAACCAAGAAAGTCAATCAGAGTTTAAATTGGATACTAGCTTGTTACTTGGTTGGGTTTGACTTCCAGAGTTTGGAGAAAGTGAGTGAAAGCAAAGAGATAGAGGGTTGGCTTGGGTTGGGTAATGGCAATAAGAGAGATGAGATAACAAAAGTTGGCCTGTTGTCTCAAAGCCGGTTCTCTTGAGAAATCAGCAACTTTTCTCGACCATGACTCTTATTCCTTGCATATTCTCTCATCCCTTTGCTCAGCCCCGGGATTACTTACCAAGTCCAAACGAAACCATTATACTAGGGAAAGTCTGGATGTTCTTTCCTCTAACCCCTTTCCACTATGGATAAGAAGAATGCATGCATACCAACTACCAACCTCCAAATCCTGCCCAGCTTTGGCTTCCTCTTGTCTCTTTATTACTCTTCTCTCTCGACTTGTGATACTGAAATATGTAGAATCTCTCTCCTATCCTTATTTGCAGAGTGGGTTCTATGCATACCTAAGGTGATGTTGATGGTGGGCAATAGCTAGACTTAGAGTTCGATGGGAATTACGAGGATGAGGACGGA
>JAAXNX010002422.1:0-13534 GCA_036491905.1 Folsomia manolachei
ATAATTAAGGCACCATACGGTCACTGTTGGATTGCTGTAAACAAAAGTTTATATTTTAAATCAAAGCCCTGCATATTCTTCAACATTTACTCAACAACAACCCCAAGTCTTGTACGACGTTAGTAAAACAGGCTGAGAATTAATTAAATTACCAAATTTAATTGTTGAATTCAACAACTGCAACCGACTCGGTCTGCACTGAGCCCAAAGTGCTTCTAACGGACCACGGAATTAATGCCTTGGCTTACTTGAAATTCTTAGGAACTGTTTGTTTCCTACTTAATTGTTTCCAAGTTGCGTTTAACCAACTCCACATTCTGCATAAAGAGCAGAGTGCAAACAAATAACAACATGTTTTCAACAGTCTTGTTATCCCTATTCTGGGTTAAAAGCACTTTGCTATTTTATCTGCATTATGGGAATTGAATAGAATTCATTCCGAATGTTCAGCTTGACTTATAAACTTCACCTCTGGTCCCAGTCAAGGAGAAAAGTTCAGATGGTGGAGTTTCGGTTCGATACTTTTCTCCCAGAGGCAGATAGAAATAAGGAAGCAACGTCCATGTCAGGTGCCAAGTTTACTGAGTTTTGCTTACATTTGATTTACCTGCAAAATAGGTACACTAAATAGAGCAGAATTAGCACCTTTGTTGGGTGCTTGTGCATTTTTTCCTTTCTATTTTTTCTTGCGGTTTTTACTCCAAAGGTTCAAAATTACTTTTTAAATCCGATAAGCTGAGCTTATTACGCTCTCCCGTAGTACTCACTCCCACCCTCCGGAAGAAGTTATTGTGTAGGACGGTGTGGGGTTCCAATTAAGAGATAATAGGCATATATTAGATTACCTCAAACACTAGGATACGGCATAACTTATACGGCATAAGGGCAAGTGCAAAGTTTACATTTTGAATACAATTTTAGAAACTTGAAAGATTGTGATTGATGCAGGATTCACTTTCTGTAAATTTGCTGACGTGGTAGTTAATGGCGTGATATCCTTGTTCATCACATATTTAATATTTCTTTGATGTAGAGATAGTAGGACAATTTGAATGAGTTTAAAAATCCATCACTTAATTTAATCTCGTAGAATGAACTCGTTAAATATTTGCTCTGCTCCACAGGCAGCTAAATTATGGTGGAGAGAATACTTTTATTTGATTCATCTCAAACAAAGAGAATTTCTTGAAGAAAACAAAAATATCTCGACACTACTGAATCTGTGCTTTGTGCAAAAAGACATTGATTTGCATGGATGAAGATGTTTGGTCATGTCTTGGATGCAATCTCCTGCAATGCATATAAATAATACGGAGCAGCTCTAAATTGAAATGCAGGCTACTTAGTTGCAGGAAAAGGAGGAAACATTTTTACTTTAAGCTTAAAAAGTTACAAAGCGTAACATTTTTGTTCTCACTAACTTACACACATGTGCAAAATGTGGAGCAGTCGTAGTGGACATTGCTAAATGCTAAAAATTTGAGTGCACATGAATGAAATGGGATTTCTACGCTAAGACGGAAATTGTTATTTAACTCCCAAATAATTGGAGACTTGTAAAATATTTGACAGACAGGACGCTTACATCATAAAGTTAGAAACTTGAGTAAAGCATGTTTCATTTTTTATACGTGCCTTTCCTTTTTTTTTACAGAAAACATCTACTCCGGAGAGCCTGACTCACTGGATGGGACAAGTAGTGAGATTATGATCAATGATGACATGAACAACAATACGGGTGGTGGTGGCCGATTGGCAAACTGCAATTTTCAAATAAATGGCCGAAGTCCGTTGGATGCCTTGGCGATGCTTCACTTGGAACGGTGTAATAACCGAGATTTGCGTCGGGAATTGATGACACTCCACCAAAAATATGAAGTCCTTCGAGATGAGTTTGATTCTGGAGAGGGACTCAGTCACAGCACGAGTCTACTATTTTCTCGGATGGCTGGTGAAGTAAGAGTTTTTTGCAATATCAGTTTCACATTGGTAGTATTATTCATGTGTGTCATATTGCATACAATAACTACATACAAGAATTACAAGCATTTCCAGGGACCAAGATTGATAAGTTTCACAGAACTTTAAGGACACAGACATTGACAAACGGACACTCGTTTCATTTTGCAAATTCCATTCCTCATCAATCATGCATAATAAGCTGGAGATTTAGAAAATATGATGTGATGGCTACGGCATTAGGTATAGGATACGCTTACATGAGTAGACGGGATGAATTAGACTCATTGTGACGGTACGAGACACAAACTAAAGCATAATACGACACGTATGTGAGTAGATTGTATTCTGTTTTAGTGGCAAAAGAGAATCCTTTATAATTAATTTATTGTCATAACTTGAGGATTCGTTTAGAGTATTCCAAATTGCTGGAAAGTGTTTCTGGACTTCATTGCAAACAAGTTGCATGACAATTGAATATTTTTCTTTAATTGTTGCAAATACATGTTTTAGCCAAATTGTTCAATGTTTGTTGTCACAAATGCTTAACCGGATTTCTAACACACAGGCAAAAAAGTTCTTATAACACAATTGCACTGCACATGAGTCGTGAGTGAACAAAACATGACCAGAGATCTGTCTCTGCTTATTTCAGCTGGAAGAAGATGACATGTTTGGAGGTGGTGACATTGACATTGACGACCAGACTGGACTGACATTTAATCCGGATACAAACAATAACCAAGGCAATAATGGACGGATAGGTCAAGAAATGCGATTGAAGGAAGTCATAATAAACCAGCTTCGCTCAAGACTTGCTCTCTTGGAGAAGACGCATTCGGGGACAAAACCCATGAATTTGGACACTGCTCGCGAAATCTCCAAACTACATTCCACTTTGGTAAAAATACGTCAACTCATCACATCCTCATTTCAACAAGTGTCAATTTCATAACGCATTCGTAACATATAGACTTTGTGCACTAAGTGTGTATCATTGTGTAATACTCATAATTCGACTATTTCCATTATCACATAGACGATTGTCACACGGAGTAATGTATCAGATTGTCTTTTCTATTTTTTCCTCGTCAAATTCCAGGAGATGTACTGACATTTACTTTGACAACTTGAAAAACAAAACAAGACACGTACCCTTCAAAACGGACAAGTTTTGGTTACCTCTGCCGAGATTTAAATTGGAATACCAAGAACTTATTTGGCAACATATTTTTTATGTCGGTGGTAACATTGTAATCTATAATCATGAGAGGATGGAAAAGTCAGAATTTTTCCTTGTTTTCTCCTCCACTACTGTGAATTGGATTTTTCCTGTTTCAAAACGGTTATGACACACAAAGGATATGGCAGAACAGAGGAGTATTGAATAACTTTTTTTGTTGGTGTGACACACGATACTTTCCTTTTCCTTGACATACAGGATTACAAAGTTTGACGAATCAATCAACATTTTAAAACCGTTTGTGAAGCAACACTTCAATAAAAATGATAGTTTTGCAATTATTTCTTCAAAGAGAATAAGTTATTCAATAACCCTTAAAAAGTATTTGACAATTTACGGAATAAAATTAAAGCAAGTATTGCAATACTGCAAAGAACATTTTAGAACAAAAACCCAACTAGTTGGAGACTATGCATTTTATTAAACGAAATTACTTTTGATTTCTTTATGTATACGAAATTCATATAGTTTTATTTATACCCGTGTATGGTACTTTAGGTGGTTATAACTGGATTGCTGAGAATTTTAACATGTATTAAGAATCCAATGAAATTCAATGTTATGTCATCACACAAAATATACGGGGATAAAATTTGTTGTATACTTAATGAAGCACTTGAACAGAGGCACGTAACTTTATGAATTGAAAAGAACTTCTGTAAAGGCATTCATGTAATTTTGCTGTTGACACGTTTGTTGATATTTATCAATTCTGAGACCATTTCAATGCGGCCGTAGCCAGCCTGTGGATTTTCACGTGTTATTCAAAACAGTCTGAATCTGTCAACCACAGCCACGCCAGAGTATGAATGACATTTAATTAAGTGTCTCAATATGTCACAATTTACAATGGTCCAGGTAAACAACGAAATAAGTTGGGTTTTTTGGAAAATCATGACAATTTCCCCGGAAGCATCCGTGTCATTACGGATGATATTACATTCACATAAAAAAACAAGATGTCTTTTTGTAAATGTAGCTGTGACAGATAGGCCTCGCAACCCTGTTTGGAGCATTCCTTGTTTATTTCAATAACATGTAATTTAAGGTAGAATAAATGACAGGAGTTGGAATGATTTACAAAAATTTCATTAGAACATAATGTCCAACACAACATTTAGATTACTTCATTTCATTCGTCTGCTCATTGATTTACCACATTTTCTTTTACTCTTTTTTTTCCACAAAAAGATTTCCATTAGTGTACAATGCATTTTGTGCAATTTACATACAAGGGAAACGTTACATTACTGTTTGCTCAGCAGAGCGGAAGCTTCACTGAAGTTGTACACTTACCAAATTTTAATTTACCATGAACTCATCCATGTACATGTACTGCAAATGTTATGCATGTGTCTATCTTTGTAAAGGAGCATAGAATCAGATAAAATAAGGCAATTTTAGAAGATCAACAAAACATTTCAAGAAAAGAGGATCTTGTTGATTTGCTCGTGGTTTGGATAAATTAATTAACCTTAGAAATGAAATGAGACTACAGCTATGAGATAGAAAAACGTATATCTCAATCTAGATTGAAACTAGTAATCAAATACAATCTGTGGTTAGACTCTAATTGCAAATTATAGACTGACTATTGCCTCATTACTTTGACTGACTGGGACGAAAAAAATTAACTGTCTCAAATTTTTTGACAAAATAAACTTGATTGAACTGAGACTAATGATTTTTCCATATTACATTGTCAAATATTATGGAAGGGGTGTGACTCGTGAAAAAGTCTCAGAAAACAAGAATATTACTTGTAGCAGAATCATTTGTCCTCGTTCACAGTTGAAGGACAGAGCAGAGCAGATAGTGGATGGTTTATGTGATAAACTTGTAGTTTAAACTTTTCTGCAAATTATCCCAAACTTTCTATTCAGCTAATTCATCCACCATGCGGAATGGTTTGGGTTTCTATCTATTTATTAGATATTTATCTCACTGCTATAAAATGGTATTACTTAAAGTCAGAGGCAATGGATGTTTTTTTCATGTTTTTTTTATGTATTTCTGAACTACCCGATCCATCATGTGGTTTAACTTTGAGAGCATTATAATTTATGACAAACAATGGATGTTCCTTCCACACACATAAAATTATGCACAACTCAAATACTTGACATGATGCAATTCTTTACATCCAAAACTATTAGAAAACTAATGTCTGTCAAATTTCTACCTAATTCCAGGTCCAGCTAGAACGAGTCCGAGACGAGCTCACCCTACAAAACTTCACGCTTAAATCCAAACTTGCCGAACTATCCGCACGAATCAATGACAGCACCACGTACCGTTTGGAAAAGTCCGGAAATGGAAATAGCCAAGGTTGCTCATCCACAGGGGGACATCGTACCGTGACAATTAACTCCGGAGCTGCCACAGTTGTCTTGACTTCCTCACCTTCTCCCACAACGGGATCCACTTCTTCGGATGAAGGGGTCGGTGGCGTCAATAGCACCTCCACGGCAGGATCCTCGTCCCAAGAGGAACTTAAACTTAGGAGAAAGTCAACCTACAAAGTTCCACATAACAATGAAGCCAATGCGGAGTTGAAGCAATTAAGGTGACTGACATCTCTGATGTTAACAGGTGTCCTTGTCTAATGTAACTAAAAACTCCTGTCTTTTGTATAATTTTATAGATCATTAATCAATGATCTCCACTCGAAGGAAGTTGAGTATCAATCCCGGATCCGGGAGTTGGAGATGGAGCTGAGAAACGTAAAGAATCAAGCCCGTGAGGAATCCCATTCTAAACTTGGCTACGAGAGAAGCATCCGGTCGTTGGAGGATCAACTTGAAACCACTCAAAGACGACTGGAGTCTACAGAGAAAAGTATTTCGGCCAAGGAAGAAGAGTCCTCGGCATTGAAATTGGATCTGGATACACTTAACGAAGAGAACAAAAGACTTAAGGGAGATCTCAATGTGATTCACTTAAAAGCGAGTTTATTTATATTTTACTTACACGGATTTAACTTTGAGATTCTTAAGTAGTTTCCATTCCATGGGATGAAATGGGTTAGGATGTCCTCGTGTATATAGTATGAGAGACAAATTAGTTTTAGGGAGCATAATTAAGCTTGAAGCAGGATTAGAATTGCAGATTTGTCGAATGAAATTATGGATTTACATAAATCCGGAAAAGGTTTCAGTGATTTTGACAAGATTTTGAGGTAGTATTTGAAGTGATAAACCACTTTCCAAGGAGCGTTAGTAAAGTAAGCATGTTCTCCTAATAGTAGGAGTGATGCTTCATTGCAGAAGTAAACTTGCATCTATTACTTAGTTCTAATTTGCTCAAGATTACGCAATATTTACATTGGATAATATTCAAATTAAGACTCATAACCAAAATTACTAGTCCGTAGAGTTTGGTTGTGGTTTCTTACGCTCGTATGAAACTTTGTACCCGGAAAATTTTGTGGTCAAAAGTCAAACTCTCAAAACATTTAGTCCGAAACTTGCTACCCAAATTTGGGGAAAGTTACACAACTTTCTTTACTTTGGAACATGCATTCCTTTTATAATCATCCTGAACATGATGGACTCCATGTTTTCTACACTAAATACACTGTTCATTATCTAAATCTTCCATATTTACTCTTTTTAGGTAGAAAAGGAGCACAGCAAGTCAATCGAAAAGATTTTACAGTTTGAGAAAGAGCTGGGATCCATTCTCGAAACAAATCGTGTCCTCCAAGAAGACTTTTATAGGGAGAAACTATTACGGAAACGATTCTACAACATGGTGGAGGAATTGAAGGGTAAAATTCGCGTATTTTGTCGAATCCGACCCGTGTCAAAAAATGAGAAAACGTCAGAAGTGGCAGTTCAACCATCCGATCCTTACACGGTGTCACTAGAGACTTCAAAAGGATTCAAAGAGTTTCAATTTGATCGGGTTTTTACGCCAGAAGAAAGCCAGGAACAGGTGTTTTGTGACACTCAGGTAAGAGATTTGGCTCAATTGTTTGCATTTCTGGAGGCAAATCACTATCAATGTGTTACAATTTTATTTATTGTTATACCCTGTCAATAAGTTGAGATGAAAAATATTCTCTTTCATCCATACCAAGAATCAAATGCTTTGAAGAATGTCAACTTTTTAAACCTATAGCTATGCTGGGTAATTCATTTCGCTCTATTTCATGATCATAAATCCTGGCTCAATTTAAGATACCCGGAAACGGGTAGTGATTACAATCCTAGGGAAAGAAGAAAGTGACTAGTAGACCGTTTTTTAGCCACCAGCCAAAGATGAGACCTCCTTTGCTCAAACATTGTCATATATTCTGGTGAAATAAATTTAGTGAAATACATCCCAGAAAATGATTTTATATAAAATTATGCAAAGTTCTAGAAGCTTTACATGACATCTAAATATGAGCTAATTAGCAATAACCGCACCCAAGCTGAGCTTTAGGTGTGACCACACTCATTATGTTTTTCATGCAGTACTGATTCCGAATTAAGAAATTATGGCCATGCAATGACATGCCTCAATCCGTTTGACTAGTATTTACATCTACTTATATTACATTTACTTTATGAAATATTTTACACGTGACTAAATCCATTGACTTTGTCAATATTACAGAATCTCATCCAATCCGCCTTTGATGGTTACAATGTTTGCATATGCGCCTACGGACAGACCGGGTCAGGAAAGACTTATACAATTTTAGGAGATGACGTTAATCCCGGTATCGCACCACGGACTTTCTCCGAAATATTTTCCATTATAAAGGAAACATCCCACACGTATGAAACAACGGTATCCTTTTACGTCCTGGAACTATATAACGATAAATTGATTGACCTCTTGAATCCAACTGGCATGGATTGTGATAGATTGGAAATACGAAAAGATCGGCGAGGCACGGTCTGGGTAGCGGGTGAGTGAATGAACATATAAAAACAATAGAATTACATAAGTACAGAATCTGTAATCCCACCTACGAGGATTTGTGTACACATTTCCAAAGAGGAGACCAAGAATTATATTTTTGTTAGGTTAAATCATCACATTGCATCAAATTACGTAAGAAATGCAATCCCGAGGCAGAGGCATCACTAATTCATGAAGTATTGAAAGGTTTCCTATGTATTTTGAAGAAATGGGGGATCATGAATAATTCAATGGCGAAAGATTATATAATTTTTCCTTCACTTGTTTTTATCTCGGTGCAAACATGTCTAGCAATTTTATTGTGTAATGTATTCCCAAGGGTATTATTTTATTGGGTGGTAGAAAAACAAAGAGATTCTGCATCAGGCTGGATTATGAATTCTGAATTTATTGATTTACACTAATGAAAACTTTCTTGTTTCAATATGGCAGGGTCAAATATAAGCTATTTTCTCAGAGAGGCCAGAATATTATCAAGTTTTTTTTAATTCTTATTTTCCAATTGTTTATTTTCAGGTGCTCGTGTCCTCCCAGCAGAAGACAGCATTAGTCTCAATCATAGTTTTAAGCAGGCTTTAAATTCTCGACATACAGCTTGTACCCGGATGAATGAGAGAAGTTCTAGATCTCACCTGATAATCGGGCTGGTTATCGAGTCCACATCTAAAGTCAATGGAACCGTTCTTCGGGGAAAGGTTGGTTTTGTTGTTTCCTGGTTAATTGACCATCCACTGCCCAGTAGTTGACACTTATACTGCATTGTAGATAAGTTTGCTGGACTTGGCTGGAAGTGAGAGGACGGGAAAATCTGGAGTATCTCAGGATACTCTGAGAGAAGCGAATGCAATCAATAAATCACTCTCAGCCTTTGGAGATGTCATTAACGCTTTAACTAGTGACCAATCTTTTGTGCCATATAGGTAAGAGGGGAAAAGTATTGGAACGAGCCTTTGGTAATATAAAATGGTTGTAATTCGTTTAAATTATTTGTCATTTTTTGCCCATGGCTCCAGAAACAATAAGCTGACCCTGCTCATGCAAGATAGTTTAGGTGAGTGAGTGCGGTTATCTTATTGCTAACCTTTGTTTGGTTCAGTTTTACCCATGCCCTTATCACTTTTTTAAAGACTTAGAAAGAATAATAACAAGGCAACAATTTTTGTATTTTATTAGGGGGCAACGCCAAAACGCTCATGTTTGTGAATGTGTCACCAACCAGTTATAACTTGGTGGAAAGCGAAGTAATTTTTTAAAAATTTGTATTTCAAATACTTGTATTGCAAAGTGGTTGCATTCATTTTTCTTCACCATTTACTGCAGATAACCCTTCACTATGCGACGAGAGTGAAACAAGTTACTAATGGGGCCACGCGGAATGCAGAGTCCAAAGAGGTTGCTCGACTTAAAAATGTGAGACAAACATAAAATATTCTACGTGTTGCTATCCAAGTTTGTGTCAACTGTCATTATGCAAACACACAATTGTGCTGGGTACGGGAGAATGTAGAGGAAGTTGAGAAAATTGAGTTGGGCACAGAGATTGGGATGACATGAATGAAATGTGAAACTCTTTTCAGTTGATCAATAAAATTCGACGGGGAGATGCAGTGCCTGGATCGGATTTAGACGATATTTGACAGCTTCGTGTGACATGTGCAAAAATACCTGCAAAAAATCTCAGTAGCTGTTAAGTATGATATATGTCTCCGTCTTGTGCTGGGATCAACAAGGATCCTTTCTCCGTTGCTGGCAGCCAATGCGTCTACTGTGTGAACCACTTGATGACAATAACGATAAAACTTTGGGGAGACCATTTTTTAATCAAGCAATATGATTTTGAATTTATGAAAATCCAGAATTTTCAGTTGATCAATAAAATTCGACGGGGAGATGCAGTGCCTGGATCGGATTTAGACGATATTTGACAGCTTCGTGTGACATGTGCAAAAATACCTGCAAAAAATCTTAGTAGCTGTTAAGTATGATATATGTCTCCGTCTTGTGCTGGGATCAAAATGGATCCTTTCTCCGTTGCTGGCAGCCAATGCGTCTATTGCTGTGTGAACCACTTGATGACAATAACGATAAAACTTTGGGGAGACCATTTTTTAATCAAGCAATATGATTTTGAATTTATGAAAATCCAGAAAAGTTCATGGGAGTGCATAAATTTGTGTATTTTTCTATGTATTTTTATTTTTGTTATTTTTATGCGATGCCTTATAACAATGAGATGCAATAAATGAAGCAGAAGTTACGACAATGAATTCTACATTTTTATTAAATTCATTCAAATTTCTATCAAACATCACATTTACCTAGCACAATGCAAAGTCGTTACATTACTCCATGTTTTTAGGAATAATACATAATAAACTGGTTAACATCACTGATCACTTATAAACACTTGTTTCATCTGATACAAATATCTCATCTGATACAAATATATCTCATTTTTATATCATAATATATAGGACACTAAATTAAAATCCATTCGCATCTAAGCTAAATACAACAAAATTGGCACATGCTTAATATCCGATTGACAAACATTACAGTAACTAATCCCACTAACTGTTACCTCTAAACTCTCTTCTAAGACGAGACGGAATGGATAAGAGAAAGTAGACAAAATTTCCATCTACTTCACTACAAGATACGATACAATTACCAACACTTGTACTAGCCCTTGCCGTAACTATAACAGTGTTAAGACAATCCTTGTAATTAACGAATATTAGGACCCACATCAATCCAAGGTTAAAAAAGTTGACAAGTCACCATCACAAGTAGCACAATTTCTTTGAGACAAGGATATGTAGTCTCTAGACTATTGTAACTTATCCGTCCACTAACTCTTCTCTATATCACACGATATCCTATCTCAAACAGTATCCCATCCTTCTTATTAATGACCAATGAGATAGATTATAGGATCACGGATAAAAAATGGTTAGCTTAGCAATAGGTCGCACGAGACGACATGCCTCCTCTTAGCTCAGGAACGACATGCTGGTTGTGACTCAAATTAATTACGTCCCGATCATTTGTGACGTACATGTTCTTCTTACGGATCCCATTGTTCAGGGGTTGGCGATGAAAGTTTTTTCCCATCACGTTATCCTCTGCCGTGGCTGTGCCTAAAGTCGAGTAGCATGAAAAAGCTCATATTACCAATTTTTCCTTTGTTGACATCGTCACGATGTGATCGTGACACACGGAAATTTTATATCCTACCTCCAGACTTGGATCTAGAACAGGATTGACTATACCGTCGGAGTAGTGGGGGCGTGGCAGGGCCATAGTTGACAGAGTGTGGGGCCGTATTTTGTCGGCATCCAAAACAAAAACAGTGGAAACAAAGTTCCGTAACGTATCCTCGGAACCGGGAGTTCATCCCGATGACAATGATTGGATTTATGGCGGATTGGGACATGGCGAGAAAGAAGAAGGACAAGTATAGGTGCTTGATCCACTTCTTGTACACGACTTTCTTATCGATGTGCATGTAAATGAAGTAGCCGTGATAAGGGAGCCATGCAATTCCAAAGGTAACCACGACTAGGATGAACATTCGGACTACCTATGATTTTAAGGAAGCCAAAATTAATCGGTACTGTCAGTCTCATTATTTGAAGCAACATATAGCAAACTTTCTCCGTGGCTGGATAACATGGTTTTACAACATGTAGATCACTGTAAGAGTGGTTGGCTCCATATCAGCCCCACACAAAGTATGAGAGGATGAGAAACAGGGAACCATTATTGCAAATTAGTTCCCTTGACAAGGATGCCCATTGAAAAGCATTTAATCAAGATGTAAAGGTTTTGCCATAAATCTAAAGCAACTTGAGCTCTGCCTCAGTGAGCAAGATGAGTAACTGGAAAATGCAAGTGGCGCATTTCCTCTTCACAAAATGGAGAGTTTCGAGTGGTTTGCTTTCACCATTGTTTTGTTTACGTTGCCAGTAAGACCAGGACAAGATTACTTGAAATCTATATCATCCAAATTCACCTGAGCATGGTATGGAATGCCAGGCAAGCCAATAGCGTTTGTTTGTATAGCATCCTGGCACTCAAATCAGAGTTTCATCCTACATGTCAGATTTTTTGAAGGTTTTGTAAGATTGGTAAACATCTCAAACTAACATTTGTAATTGTGATGGCCTATATATTATTTGTAGCTTAGTTGTGATGGCAGGAGCAATTTACTGCTAGAGTTTTCTTTCACGGTGAGAGTGAGATTCTAAAGCTTTCTATTTCTAGGTATCGTAGAATTTTGAGGGCAAGACTAATATAGCATTGCAAATACGCATCGTTCAATAAAAAGCTACAACTGCAAAATAGATGATTGCAAAATTCTGATTAATAAATTCCTTTCTTTTGTAACAGTTTGTTATCCATCACCGTTGCATACTCAGCAAAAGTGCGATATTGTTGTGAGATGAATGAGATGAATGAGTATATGTGTAAAACAGCAAATTAAGCATCTCTGAGCGAATGCTATTTATAAGATGCAATGAATGAGTATATGTGTAAAACAGCAAATTAAGCATCTCTGAGCGAATGCTATTTATAAGATCCTAATGTCCGCTTCTTGATGGATCTAAATTTGGTTGGTACACGGTCTCTGTGCACTAATGTAGATATTCAATTACTATATTTAAGTAATTGCCTTATCCCACTGAGATAATCTCAGGACGAGTTTAAAAAGAGCCTCTTGTTGGCTCCGTTTTTAGACAAATATCGCATTTTCTATGAAATCTGTGAATTTTATGCCAAAATACATATGAAATACATATTGTGATAGATATGTGGTTTCAATCTTTGGCCTTTTTCACTGAAATACGCGAAGCAGATCATCCTAACAAATACTCCGTAACTGACGCTAAGCCTGGAAATGCATCGTGTTTGACCATTTTAACCAAATTTCTGACGAATCCGCCTCCATTTTAATCTCGCGTACCCATTGGTTCCATGCATTTGTAACGAGTTATTTCCGCTCTACATCATAATTTCAACCCCAGAACAAGGAAACTAGTTTGGCTCTCTCTATCCACACATCACCATCGTATGCATGAATGAGTGTTTGCATAAATCACTCAGATTCAATACATTTCCTCCAACCCACCTTTCTTTTAGCAATCATCGAGTTGATTTGACGTTGAGTGATTTCTCCAACCTGCGTGAACCAAAGTTCCCAAGACATGGAACCGTAGCAAATGGCCATAGCAGTCATCGGGACTATATAAGTAAGTACCAAAAGACAAATGTTGTATCTGGAAAGCAGAATAAGCAATTACATTAGGAGATGAGCAAACATTTCTCATGTAAATAAATTATTTGTGGCAGGGAGGATAATGCATAAATTTGTAATCCGTCAAAGGAAATATGGAATATCTGAATAGAACTCGTTAC
>JAAXNX010002423.1:0-13531 GCA_036491905.1 Folsomia manolachei
TGAGGCCAAGAAATTGGAAGAATTAAAAACCGCTGAAGCTAAAAAATTGGAGGAATCCAAAGCGGCTGAAGCCAAAGCGGCAGAAACCAAGAAAATTGAGGAATCCAAAGCCGCTGAAAAGAAGAAACTTGAGGAATCTAAAGCGGCTGAAAAAATAAAACTTGAAGAATCCAAAGCGGCTGAGGCAAAGAAGAAACTGGAAGAAGCCAAAGCCGCTGAGGCGAAGAAGCTAGAAGAAACCAAAGCAAGTGATGCAAAGGCAGCCGAATCGAAAAAAATAGAGGAATCCAAAGCTCTGATGGAGAAAGAAAATAAAAAAGCTGCCGAGGAGAAAGCTAAGCTTGACTCTATGAAGCCCGATGCAGTTAAAGTCGAACAGTCTAAAAAGGAGGAAGCAGCCAAGGTCGAACAAATTAAGGAGAATGACGCTGCTGTTAAATCTGACGAGGCACATGATGTTGGCAATTCAATTCCCAGCCAAGACGCTTCTGAGGGAAGGAGAAAGTCTCGCTTGCTCGAGAAACGGCCAAGTTTAGACGACTCATTGAAATTTTCAACAGTTAAAAAAGTAAACAAAATAGAATTGCAACAATTGGATGGCAAGAAAGCTTCAGAAATTGCAGTAGAAGTCGCCGGATTGGAAAAGGGTGAAGCTGAAAAATCCATTCCTTTGACTGCAGTGGTAGAAGTTGAAACCATAGATGAAGATACACCAAAGAAAAAGGTCTCATCCAGTGTAGAAGCACTACCTGCAAAAGAGCCACATGATCAAAAAGATTCTACGGAACCGTCCGGTGATAAAACAGCCGATAAGACGGAGGTCGAAAACGCCGGCGAGAAAAAGGAAAACCAAAAAGCTGATGATAAGAAAACCGCTTCGAAAAAGAAAGCACCTGTCAAAAAAGAAGAGACGCCCAGTCGAAAAGCTTCAGTAAAATCAGAAGAGGGAAAACAAGTAGGCACAAAACCTGGGGATAATAACGACGATAAACCTAATTCAAAAGAGGTATCGGCGGAAAGCTCTGGTGCTAAAGTTGTCCCAACTGATAATTATGAGTCGTCCGGATCTACTGCGAAAAAAACAGACAATGCCAGTGCAAACAATGAGTCAGTAGCCGTATTGAAGGGAGATCGGATGAAATATGAGCAAGAAAATGCTACTGAGCCTCCACAACACAAAGAATCCACAAAATCAGAGCCATCATTTGTTAACGAGCCAACTGGAGCCTCAGTGAAGTCTAGGCCAACAACAAAGTCTTCTGGAGAAAGCAACCGGAAGGAGGCTGCATTGGAAGATCGCTATGAAAAAACACAAGTCCAAGATAAGTACAACAGACGTGTAACGTATGACTCTGAAAATGCTTTACCTGCTCAACGAGAAAGTAGGCAACCCCACAAGTCTTCCCATGCCGATGATGGCCACTATTCTCGGCTTAGCCATAGCCAAAGATCAAAATCTTATGATCATATTGCTGCATACAGTAGTGGGGACCATGGTCGTGGGCTGGTTACCGTTGGTTCTGGTGGATTAAATGAAGGGATCTCGCCGTATATGTTAATGGTATGACAATTTTGACAAAGATCCACATGGTAAGATTTCAGTAATATATTCACTCAAATTTTAGGCGACAGATCGGATGGAATCACTTGGATATTTCTCTTCTGGAAGTCGTATGAATATCGAAGGTGATTCAAAAAGCTTTCACCAGTATCCTCGTCCAGATTACACACCTCACCATATTCGCCAACGCCAACACGGGCACCACCATCTCCACACGTTGAGAGATGAGGACTCTCTTGCAGAATTAGATGAACTTCCTTCCGATAAAGTTGGCTCACTTTTATCTCAACCTCCCGTAGTTCCTCCTAGGATGAGACGACAACAACGGTTGAGTCAAATGAAGCTTTCAAGTGAAGCAGAAGATTTGATTTCAACCACTCGCCATATGCGAGCTTGTTCTGCTGGTCCAAATATTCCGTCGTATTTTACACTTCCTTCCATGGGGTACTCCTACTTTTCAATGACGTCAATGTCTGTAAGTGTCTTGTTGCAATTTGTATGTCACACATTTTTTATTGACTGACTTGACTGCTTTCACTTTGCTTTCTCCTGACCAATAACCAATGGTAGATGTTCTAAATGCGAATTTCTAGTCGATTGTCTTAGGATATAGCAAAATGCAATCAAACAGTCAATTTGTAGTATCACATTAAACCAAAACCTGGAAAATGATAGTAAAGAAAGCATGTAAAATACGCTTTGTTTGGTTAGCCGTGTTATGACGCAATACAGTGTGGCAACTGACAACATTTCACATTTTTTGACTTGTGTGACCTCCTTTTCAGACTTTGCCTAGTTCAAGTGGATCTATGGAACACTTGGATGAAATATCTAGAAGGAGAAAGCCTCGGTTCAGCATGAAACTCCAAGATCGAACAACTCCCGTCAACTCGGAAGCTGTAAAATTTACATGCACCGTTTTTGGGCAGCCAGCCCCAACAATCCAATGGTAGAAAGAATAGTAATATTGATTGATAACATAAAATAAATATAATTTGACAAGCCTCGGTTCAGCATGAAACTCCAAGATCGAACAACTCCCGTCAACTCCGAAGCTGTAAAATTTACATGCACCGTTTTTGGGCAGCCAGCCCCAACAATCCAATGGTAGAAAGAATAGTAATATTGATTGATAACATAAAATAAATATAATTTGGCAATTTTCAGGTACAAGAACGGCATGCCTATAGTTTCTGATGGAAAGAAAATTTGCATTAAAAATACCCACGGAGTTGCAGTTCTGGACGTTAAGCATGTCGATAAAAATGACGAAGGCATCATTACATGTTTTGCAAGAAATTTTTATGGAAAGACGGCATGTTCCGCTGTACTCCAAGTCGTGGCGACAGGGGACAGTTCGAAAGCTTTAATTGGCTCGGAGATGAACACTGGTGGAGGAAAGTGCATACCGGTTAATTTCAACTTCGGACATTATGGGTAATTTTTAGGATTTGTTGTAATATTTTGCAACATCTTTTAAAACGTGTACGAATTTTCTCAGAAACATACTTTCCCGAAGTAAACGAACTTGTGCTGGAATGCCAAATGAGAGGAAATCCAAAGGCACAAATAACTTGGATGAAAAACGGAGAGACAATCATTTCTCATGATCAAACAAATTATGGGCGATTTAAAGCAGAATATTGGATGCTATTTGAAGGAGGAAAATGCCGACTAATAATTCAGAGACCAAGACAGTCAGACTCTGGTATGCGGAAATACCTGGCTGGACTTGTTTTGTTAATCAACTCATCTAATTGATGCTAAAATTTCAGGAGTGTACACCTGTTCGGCTAGAAATTGGGAGTATGACTCAAGCATCGGAGGTAGGAAAATTAGTATGAGCGATGAAATCACTAAATTAGTCAGCGTCAAACAAAATTCTGCTCCGGGTAAGTAGTTAACAAATATGCATGAGTTATCTGAAGATTCGTCCCGTGCCGTAGTGTGCTAATTATGCGAATATTAAATACTCAATTGGCAGGCGGAATATATGCATACGTGCCTCCACAAGGTACTGTGGGTGGGGTTAGTTCCAATTTTGAATTTCAATCCCCAACCTTCAACACTCCACTTGAAAGCTTTAAGAAAGTGAGATTGAGAGACGACTTAATTTTGACGATCGAGATTTTAGGTAGGCTAATTTGTAGTCTTTCATGATTTATGGAAATACACACCCAACTAAAATATGTATGAAAAAGGCGTCCCACAACCCACCGTGCGTTGGTTCCATCATAAGAATTCGGCCCATCCTCTGCAGCCCTCGTCAAAATGTCGCATTCTCAGCGAGGCTCCTGGAGTTCATACCTTACTTATCTCAGCAATTACTGCCTGTGACCTAGGGACGTATGTTGTGCGAATAAATAATAAATATGGTGGATCGGACTCATCCTGTTCCGTTTCGGAGTTCGTCCCTGAAGACCACTACAACTTGACCACATTCGAGAGACAGCAGAGGCCTCCGACCTTTGTTCGTGAACCACCAGAGGTAGTAAATGCATTCCATTAATAATATTGGCAACTTTTTAGTCGACATCCAAACAGATTCAGAATTGGCATTATGTTCAAGGCACACATTTAATTTTTAAATAATTATTCCAGGTATTTTGGCTACGTTGTGGTGATGAATTCGTCTTCGATTGCCATGTAGAAGGATGGCCTCAGCCCGCAGGTAAGTTTGCTTGTTTATGATAAACTTTTATGTGATGCCCAAATTTCATCAGCTTACTAAAATGTTCATTATTTTAGTAAATCTGTACCGAGGATGTCGCAATGTAACCCTACAACCCCGAGCCTACAAGGAACTTCTTCCACAAGTGACAACGCCAGACGATCAGCAACATGTTCGTTTTACGGTGACGGATTTACAGTGCACAGACTTCGGATTATACACGATCGAGGCTAAAAATATCCTGGGAATTGCAAAATGCAACGTTAGCCTTAAGGTAGTATAAAAAATTTCATTTTTTAGACCACTTAATGCAACAAAGATGCATGAACTAATTATCATTACAGCTTCGAGATCGTGCTCACTCATTGACACCGTCGGCTTCGTTATGTCCATCCCATCGACAACAATGGGCAGGTTCACTGACCAGACTGGACAAGCCATACTACCCCCAACAAAATAGGTTACGAAGCAGACGCAGCTTCAGCACCCACAGTTTGCCATATTCATATTATTCCTCAACAGATTACTAAAAATTTAAACTTTACGAGCTTTCACCGCACTTATCTATGATAATTATTTTTGCCTGTAGATTATTTTTTGTAGAATGTACCTTTATTATAATGAAATGAAATATATTTTTCTCTGTGTCGTTGTATGTCATGGTCGGTCGTCAACGGGGGTCAACAAGTCAGGCCACTGGATAGAAATGTATACAACCATTGAGTTGGTTTCTTTTTTTGGAAAATTTATTACATCAGAGAATACAAAAAAGTGTCTTCTTCGATGATGAGTGAATAAATAAAGGGGGGAAATCAGGAGAAAACTAAAAATTTTATGGTATTGGTTGGTTGGCTGGAGGATGTATTGATTCCTGGTGAATGATGATTTGGAAGCATTTTACTGAAGAGAGGAGAGAGAATTGGCGTGATAATGATTTGCTATCCTTTTTTAGCAACACCTACTGATGACGCCTGGATTTCTGTCACCTAAATACAAAGACGCGTAGAATGATGTCAGAATGAGGTGGCAGACTTGATGAATTTTAAGTTTTAGTAAGTTTACCTGGACTAGGGTTTACTGCTCTGATTCGATCTGGTAACTCGTGGTCTGGTCTGCCGGATGGGGTTTTATTCAGTATCGCTTCTGCTAGTTCTTGAAAAGCTCGTTCAATGTTAATATTGTTCTTTGCTGAGGTCTCCATGAACTTTATTCCGTGTTCTCGGGCGATCTGGAATACGCAACGAAATTCTTCAGATACGAGTTTGGAACCACAATTACATTTCTTGGAATAAATTAACTCACCGCTTCCCCTCTATCCTTGGGCACCTGGCGATTCTCATCCATATCACATTTATTACCTAATATCATTTTCTCCACATCCTCATTGGCGTGCTGTGCAGAAATTTTTTTTAGAGATTGTGCTGTGGTTATAAATTACAATTCGTGATTTTTACAACTACACTCACCTCATCAATATTTCTGAGCCATTTCGCAATGTTTTCAAAACTTTTAGAGTTGGTGATATCATAGACGAGCATGATCCCCATTGCGCCTAAAACAAAGACGAAAAATTGCCTTTAAATAATTCAAGTCTCGTCATCGTGGTATCTTTAAACATTTCCTGACCTCTGTAATAAGACGTTGTGATAGTGTGAAATCTCTCTTGTCCCGCAGTATCCCTGAAAAATCACCAATTTTCAGTTATATTTCACACTAAAAAGTTTTTTTTTCGAAAAAACTCGACCCCCCCAATTGAACCCAAGATAAGAACATTTCACTCACCATATTTGTAACTTGATTTTTTTCCCTTTCAACTCAATAGTCTTGATTTTGAAGTCGATTCCTATTCCCAACAAAACAACAATTTACAATTAATCAGCATCAATTGAGCCAATCAACGCCGTCATTCACTCCATGTCAGACATTTGCTAACCCCAAAACTATTTTGGTCGTATGCTAGCGTGACATACAACCAACCACCACTTCATGATATCTTACTAATTTAAAAACAAATTCCAGACAACGTCTTACCAATAGTTGAGATAAAGGTGGTGTTGAATGCGTCATCAGAGAATCTGAATAGAATACACGTTTTCCCTACACCTAAACAAAGTACAATTGAGATTTAGCCAACAATTCATCACTTACCTATAAATAATGTCTGTAAATATGCCATAATTAGTTACTTACCCGAGTCCCCAATTAGCAAGAGCTTGAATAATAAGTCGTAAGTTTTCTTAGCCATTTTCCCTTCAACTAGACTTTTTGATTTCCTTAAAAGTTAATTATTGGAGGGTAAGGAAGGGAGTCGTCGTCACTGCGGATCTTTACTCTTATCCGTGATTTTCTTATCTCATTGGATTCACTGCCAGTCCACCACCACACCTCTTGAAACTGAACAATTTTTAATTCTTACTCCAGTTAAAGTTAGCTCGTCTCTTTGTAGTTAAGTTGTGTAGGAGACTGGTGTGAGTCATGTGTTTTGCTACATCATCGGCTCAACTGAATAATTTCCTTTAGCTCAGCCAATCCACTAAAAAAGAGCTGATGAGACCCGATTACTTTGTTAGTTGGTTGCTCCGCCGGCTTCCAGAACGTGTCACAGATGGAGTGGAGGCGTCTGTTGGAGATTTTTAGGTATATTGTGTCATGATTTTTGTTATAATCATGGACAAATTGTCCAGGACAATTAGCTCGTTGGTTATAATTTATAACTTCTAAGAATGAGCATTTGGTTCTTCAATACGTTGCATAAACACGTAGAGATATAGGTAGATGTATAGCGTAGTTATGTCATAAATACCAACGTTATTCACATCTTCCAGTGCAGTCTTTTTTCTTCATTGTAACGAAATTATTGTAAATATATGAAGCAGAATTATTGCTTTATGTATGCACTTATTGGGGTCAAGGCATTTGTTGCTTTGCATGTGAATTTCAACAGTAGCAATGCTTCCGTTGGAATAAGTTGTGGGTGTGCCCCTTAAAACAGAATGTCATTGTAAATAGGATAATTACTTTCCCGTTCGGGTGTCATTTAACTGATTGCTTCTCTTCATTGATGTCTGGTCTCGCACAAGCTCATTTCAAAAATAATACGGCAACGATGATCCAATTATCTCTCTCTACAACTTTTGTTTTTATCAGCAAAATGTAAACATCCCGGACTCCGGACAAACTTTTTATCTGATAGGATAGGTGGCATTCACCAGCATCGGATGAATCATTCTTCTGTTCCGACAAGGATACCGACACGGATCTCAACTTGCCTCCAGACATTTCCAAGTCGCGAGAGTCCTCGCCTCATTGTCATTGTGGAAGCTTGGTCGTCTCAAAAATATGCGAATTTTAACTTTGTATTAATTGTATACATTATTGGCAATTGTTTATTACCCTACATTCGCTACTCGTAAGATTGAACAACTATTTGACACCAGGTCGTAATAAAACGATGTACAAAAAGATGATCTCACCCTTTGAGTCAGACTCTGTAACTAAATCAGCCTCAATTAAAAGAGTGGTGAACATAAAATAAATTAACCCTACCTAACACTTGAACACTCATTTCATTTCATCTGCTCGTTGTCTCACCTCTTGCTCGGCTAAAGGTTTAAAAAAAATCTAAAAGTTAACACTCAGCCACATCACTAACTCACCTACGGCCCTTGACTTGCTCAGCCGGATCCTTATTACAGTGAAGGGATAAGGCACCAAATCCTATGGTCTGTTCACAAACGACAAGCTGTTATTTCATTCCATCTCTCATAAGGGCAATAGAGGACAAAAGAGGTTCTTTTTTATCGTTTTACCTGTCCAACAAATATACTCCGTCCTCGATCCATTCAATGGAGACAACAATAAACAATAATGACCGTCTCACTCTCAATCAAAAGTCTCACTTTCATCCAGATGTAAACTAATCTCTCCAGCTTTTCTTGTTGTGGAAATGGATACGTGCAAGTTTTGTAATGACAAATTGTTCTCATCATCCTCGGGATGAAGTAATGATGCAAATAAATTAATGGAACTCTTCTCTGAGATTGTCCCTGAGATTGTTAACAAAAGCAATTATAATGCAAATAGATTGAGTAAGAATATTTTAAATGAAATAAAGTTTTTGACCACTGCAAGAAATGAAAACGTGGAGGAATGTTTAAAAAGTTAAAAAAGTTTATATATTCAACGTTGATGACTTAAAAAAATATTAGGAAACTTTTAGACTCCAAAGTTCTTGTTCCAGCAAGCCACAGGAATTATAATTAATTTATGCCAGACAAAAATAAAGCCTCAACAAGGCATGGATCCATCTTGTATAAAAAACATTGTAAAACATTAACAAAACTTAAACTTTTAGTAAGAAAAGTTTATAAAAGAAAAAGTTCATCATTCGACCCAGTGACCGAGACCCAAATAGAAATGTGCACCATCATTCGCTCAAGTTCAACTCATTAACACGGATTAATTAAGACTTTCCCCGAGTAATTAACTTTCTTTCTTTCTCCTTTTCCTTTTGTTTCCCTGTCTCAAAACTTGTCTGACCAACTTCTGGCTATACTTTGTTCATAAATCTTTCCAATTTTTCATGCAAATTCAGGCCACCCCCTTCAAAATTTGAATCAAATTTTCTCACACCCCACCGAACTAGATTCCGGAGCGGAGGAGAATCTCCGGATTCGGCTCCCCTCCGAAAAAACCGAGAAATAATCGATAAATAAAGGAGGGATTTTTACCCCATTCCAAAGCCACACGCGTAAAAAATGGCCGGTTTGTTGTCGATATGGATTTTTTACAGAGTGATCTCCAATTTTTGTCCCTCCTCTCCTCTTCCTATTTGATGCTCTCGATTTTTAGGGAGACATTTTCATTCGGGATCCTTATTTACTTGGTGTAAAATTCTCCAGAATCCAGAACTTTTAGCGTCAAATGATGTGATTTCAAACCCCGAAAAAGTTTTCCAAATCTATTTTACTGAGCTGTGGATGATTTTTTGGTGGAAAGGAAGCAAGGTGTTGGCTTGGGCCTGGGAGGCATATTATTATTACACGACATGGCTCTGGCATTACAGATGAGAAGAGTCAGATCAGAGGGGAAATGTGTGAGAATATGCAAATGGAGTTGAGTACAGTGGATAAAAATGAAGATTGTCTAATATGCAAATGAGTCTGATTTCAAAGGCTTCTTCTTGGAGAAGAGAGAGAGAGATGGAAGTATGAGTATTTATTATATGACTGACTGAGGGGAGAATATATAGAATTTATGTATATATTACTTATGTACAGCCAAAAGAAGAGAGCTGCTTCTATCTCTTTTGTCCATTTCAAATCTAGTTCGTCACACTAGACAATGACGCTTTTTTAAAAAATTCCATTCACTTTGAATATGCTAATGCTCTTTATTTCAAACCGAGTTATTATGCAAAATGTGATGCACACTATGCCAGGATGGTAGAGTGTTATACGACTGTTATTACGGTGGAATGGAGAGAAAGAAATAAATAGAAAATATATTTATAATGGAATGAGAGACTGTACAATATGCAGATGAGACTGGGATGATCATCAACCAGGTTTTTATTTAACGGATAATGTTGCAGATGAGGAAATGTGTTTAGTTGTTTTTGAGGTGGGGTTGTGAAAAGTGCAGGAGACAAAATAGAAATTGGGATGGGAATTGAGATTCCGAAAAATTTGGATTCCGTAGTTGATTAGTGTAAAAGTGACATTTTCCGGAGAAAATTGGAGGTGAAATCCGGAAAAAAATGGTGTATTGCTCACTTGCCAGTTGAATTGACTTTTTACTTGGAATTTGTTGGTTTATTATTGGAATTGGGATCAGTGTCAGTCGGCGAGGTTGGATTGTTTGTTGGTGGTGAGGATGCAGGTAATAAATAACCTTTTCAAATGAACTTGTTACCAAACTCGAGTAGGTCGTCATAAAAGTTGAACAAAGCTAATACCCAACAAAAAAGGGATCCCTTTGAAAAGGTCCTCGATAATTTGTCAATAACCGACCCTTGTGGATTTGAGGTTCGATACTTTCCTCTCCTATTTGTACCTGTTGTTGGAATCATAATCCGCTTTTGTGCTTTAGTGCCCAGGATTTTGTGTGGATAAAGGGTGTCAAGAGATGTGGGTGGGTGGGTGAGTGATGAATGGTGTGAATGGATTTTCAGTCATTTATTGGTTTTCTATTGATGAGCTTGGATAATTGTGGGTGATTTGGGGTGGATTTTGGGGTAAAATTGAGTGTTTTTTTAAGCGAATCAATATGTTCTGGTCTTGAAATGCAGACAAAGTTCTTAGATGTTGTGGTGGACTCAACACTTCTAAAATGGTTTTTTTAATTGTTTCAATTATGTATCAAAAGTCATTGGGCTTGTACATCTCGAATGCTTTTTAAAACAGTTTCGCTTGGAATCTGTGAAAACTTCCGATTTCTTTTGCTTCGCCGTTTCTAGTTTAATCAATAAGGTTTCGGTAACAAAGTCACTGACTGCAACTCTTTATTCCGAAATCACAAATGGACAAATAATGCTTGATATTTTGGCAGTTATTACGAATTCACATACCAAATTAGTTGAGTTATTCTAAACCATTAGGTAAAAACAATATAGCTCAGGATGAAAAATTAAAAGGCTAATTTGGATTTAATCAAAGAATTGTAGTGTTTGAATTGGATAGAATCTTTAAAACATGGAAAGAAGATCAGATTTATTTGTCTGAAGTTGTGACATTTTCCGAAAAACGAAAGAAAACAAAGCCAAGATTGTAGTCATTCCTATTCAATGTAAATTGTGTGCTGAATCAGGTTTTTGCAATTCTGTAAATTACTTTAAAAATACTAATTTAAACATGAGAACAAAAATTTGAAGTTGCAATTTGACCAAAAATTGGTTTAAAAAATTTCTTGACGAGGCAAAACGAGACAAAACGGTTTTGTGCAACTCTGAGAAAACATAACTCGTGTACGACTTATTCTCGAAACCTTAAAGGTTCAACTTTCATTTGTATATTTAATAGTTTCTAAAAAACAATTAAAATATTTTATTTGGCATTTGTACGAATGAGCACAACAAAGTTTCTCTCCGACTAATGCCAATTTTTGCAAGAAATACCATATAAAGGTAGTAACAAGGCATTTCCTTTATTGCATTGTATAGGTACACTAATTTATTGCTTTCCGTCCAGTTTGTAAAAATGTAAACTTCCGCCCATCACTGGACTGGGATGCCAGTTCACACTATCGCTGAATCGCCAGCAACGACGAAGCAGATGCATGGCGTTTAAAATAAGAAGTTCGTATAAGCCGAAATTGATATATAGCATCACATTCAACAATACAAGCCCGAAGCCAAAAGGATTTTACCTTAAATTGAATTAAACTCAAATAAACAAGAAGAATTAAAATTTGCAGAAGGCAGATCTTGAGTAATAAACAGGCAATAATCCTAAAGTTAAAAAAAACATTACCTAAAAGCTTCCAATTTAACATGGTTCTTAAAGCTAATCCTAATTAAAAATGTGCAAAAGTGTAGTTAGAACAAGATGGAAATGGAAAACTGGTTTCTTGAGTGCAATTAAGCTAATTAGCATATTAATATATCCTCTCTCACACCGGCTCTGCACTTTTTCGTTGGATTTTCTCAATCCATTTCATCATTACTATTTAAATTTCATTTCATTGTATTTCACTTTATTCCAAGACAATGGCTTCGTACTTCTGTGTGGTAATTTGTTAGTTGAATACTGGCAGAACATTTTTTCAGCATTTTATGAATTGTGTTCCGCTGTGGTGTGGTCGTATAGAGTTACTGGACATCTGTGCTCACTCATTCTATTTTACAACTTATTCCAACCAATGAAATGAATCAACCAGCAATCCATTGCATTGGCCAGCATGATGTCCTTCTCTGTGTGAATATTCAAATTTTTTTCTCCTTGTCCATTAAATGAAGTAATTGTCGACAAGATAGGAAATTGAAGAAGTGAAGGATTAGGAAAGGGAGAGTGGATGGATGCAGATGTCCGAACTTTTAAAACTGAGCTGAACAAAGAGACAAATGCAACCAGACTCACCTCCTGGTTGCTTTCCAAATTGACGTAATTAGGTCAAACTCATCATGTGTTCTTAGATTATTCAAATTCACTACATACAGTTATATAGCTAAGCAGACTGGTGTGGTTTGGTAAGAATAAAGTATATAAGGATGGTGTGGACCCTTGGGCATCTTTTTACAAATGTTCACGATGAGTGAAATAACCGACCCACATTCTGTCCAGATATCAATTAATCCCTTATTTATTTTAGCCATGAAACTTATTCATCCATCCAGTTTTAGTTGTTGCTTAATTTTCTCCTTATGCTCAACGAGGAAGAAATACGTAATCATCCGGTTTCGTACATTATTAAAAATACCACTTCACTTTCTGTAGTCGCTCATTTCCACTCTCTCAGGATATGATGTACGTGAGCCAAATACAAATAAAATATAGCTTGAGCAATTTTTCCAAAGAGTCTCAATACTTACATGAAACTTATTCATCCATCCAGTTTTAGTTGTTGCTTAATTTTCTCCTTATGCTCCTCGTGGGGAAGAAATACGTAATCATCCGGTTTCGTACATTATTAAAAATACCACTTCACTTTCTAGTCACTCATTTCCACTCTCTCAGGATATGATGTACGTGAGCCAAATACAAATAAAATATAGCTTGAGCAATTTTTCCAAAGAGTCTCAATACTTTTTATTTAACCAACGGTTCTTTTCTGTAATAGTAATATCAGCTCATCCAGCTGGTGGCAGTTAGTTAATTTGATAACGAGAGCATTTTTAAAACAAAAGACAATGCAACAGCATCCAACTGCATGAGAGACAGGGTGTGGTTATGTAGTTCATACATATATCGTTTTTTGGTAAGATACGTGATTCGACTCCCTTTTCCGTAATTACAGAAAAAGCTAGGAACACATAAATAAAAAAGATGGGGAAAGGTACTCTTTTTCCACACATTACAGGAAATCACTTGGACAAGAACTGCATACTAATGGGTCTCTGGCAATGTGCACATTTCTCATTATGGTTTCTCTCTTTCTTTTGTCTTCTGGGGAAGCAGGAGACGAGACAACTCTTGTGTCAAAGAAAAGTAAAAATTCTCCCAAATCAAGAAATGGTTGTGGAGAAATGTTTTAGTTTTTTGGAGCAAAAAAGTGCTTTTGGGTAAAGAGGCGGAGTTGTAGGGTGAAGAGGAAAGGCCTCCTTCAGAACTAGACCCAATCCGATTCAGACCAAATTCTGCTTT
>JAAXNX010002424.1:0-13526 GCA_036491905.1 Folsomia manolachei
TTGAAGTCAGTCATATAGTATGCAATCACCCAACCGACTCGTCTTTTAATTGTTCACTAACCATATAAACAGCTAATGGAATATTTATGCAAAACAGAGCACAGCAGTATTTGGAAATGTCAAGTGCAACTGCAAACAAATTGCTTTACAACAATGGTGTGAGACATAATAACAAAGTATGGAGCAATTACGACTAGTTTCACTTAATTGTTGGGAAGTTGACTTCAATTGAATAAGCCAAGAACGGAATTCGCTTAAATGAATGGAGTTCATTCAAAATTTTGATAAATTGCTCTATTTATCCATTCAAAATTGAGATGAATGGCCCAGGCGGCGTGAAGTTTGTTACAAAATTGAGTTCTACAGTTGATCCATAACTAAATTCAAGTCAAAGGGCGACAACATGCATACGCAACTAAAAAGAGAAGCGCAGCGTAACAAGGAAGGATCCAATTTGCTAGTCGCAGTGATTGTTGATGAATAATTGGGTTGTGGAATTGCTTCAAACAAATGCCACATACACCGACCAACCTCAAATTGAATGAAACGCATAATTGCGAGTAGACTAAAGAAAATTGAATAATTTTTAAGCAACCAATTTGTAATTTAATGCAGGTAACCATCACCCATAAATATTAAATGTCAAACACTGAAGGATGGATATTCTTCATGTACCCACCTTTTTAATCGCTGTTCCTCAATCTATGCATTTATTAATATGGCATAATCCCACTAATTAATATTCATCTCCATTTTTTGCCCTTCTGTAATAAAATAATATAATGATAATCACCCGCAAACCCAATGAGATGAAATATTTCCCATTTATTGTGACAAGTTTAATTGACCAGGAAAAATGTTCATTAATATATGCAGCCGACAGAGCGTCTATTCATCTACGTTTTGCAAATATGGCAGGCGGCAAGTAGGAGGCAATGAGAATAGAATAATGTTAATTACCAATCAAGTCAGATACTTAGAGTTAGAGCGTAGAAATTGTAGTAATACATATATGTGTGCAGGGATGAATTGTCAAACATGGTCACAAAAACTAATGTGTTAATTCTAATCGTAATTTTTACACTTTGCAAAACTACAATTCATTCATCCTTTCAAACAAAACTCATAACATTGATCACATTCATTCACAAGGACTTCAGTTGATGCTGATCTGAAGGGGTCTTATATTAACAAATAACTCCATGAATTTTTTTTGACAATTTTATTATTCATCCCATATCCACGCCATTCAATTAGCAGTCGTCAACAGGTCGGTCAGTGTCAGTGGCANTTTTTTGACAATTTTATTATTCATCCCATATCCACGCCATTCAATTAGCAGTCGTCAACAGGTCGGTCAGTGTCAGTGGCAATGCAAAAAAAATGGCAAAAGGTGAGATAAATAAATATAAATCAGTCACAATTAACAAGCGCACCCACTTTATTTTTCTGCCTAGCTGATGACTGAATGGATCCGTAAATCAAAATTTACTTCATTGTTTTTGAAGTCACTTTATTTCCTGCAAATTGTTCCAGGGAAGCAATATTATGTCAATTACTTCAGGGCCACCAACTATAGGTTTGCAATAAGAAAAGTCTCTGACTATGTATAATGCATGCAGAAATTAACGGGTTTGGTTGTCAGTTCTTGATTCTAAGCTAAAATAAATATATACGACGTAAAGTTATTAGGAAACATTAACAGTCATTTGCACTACATAAATTGTGCGGCATTGTCTTGAACTTTTCCTTACTGACTCTTTGTTCTTTTCCGTCATGTATTTTTATGCAACATGTATCAAATTCCACCCACAACAAATTTAAATTGTGACACAGGAGCCCATCGTGATAGAATTCATGAGGTCAATTATTGTATCATTAAATAATAAAACATTTACATTTGTGCATAAGTATTGTAGAAGCTATATTACAACTTTATAAATTGAGAATGTCGTCTAAAATAATGTCTCAACACCAAATTTGTAAAGGTGTCAATTAAACTGACTTTGACCTGACTTATTCAGATTATTCATCACGTAACAGACGACCTGACCTAGCCACTTTTTTTTTACCAACAACCAGATTAAAAATCTAAATAATTACAAAACATGCAACTTTGTCGCAGCATCAGACTGGTTAGACCTTCGATGGCCATGTTGAGTCGTCGAATATCGGAGATTTAAAATCATGCCAATGACAAGTAGCCAAAATCAAAGGCCTGCCACTTTTCAAACAAATAAGCACAACTGTATCCCATTTTTTATCAAACATTAATTTAAACAGACTTGCTACAAGTCATAGTAGTCTATTATAACTCGGCACGGCTTATTAATATTCTGAACGAAATGCATCATCCATTGTTTTAACTGGTGTCAAATTTCAAACTGGTCATTTCATTTTATATGGACATCAAAATATTTTTTTTATCCTATTATAATTTGTCAACCGAGTCCACGTAAACCAGAAGAGTCTGAGTTTACTTTTCGGAAACTAGTTTGTTTTAATTTGCTTGCATTTAATGCGAATCGTCATCTGAGCCAAAGCACAAGTTATTTAACATGCTGCCTACTTTGCCAAAGCAATTAATTGGTAGTCACAAAGGGTCTTCGGTTTGAAGTGAGTTGGGAAGCAATCCTGTGCCTTTAATTGATGAAAAATGTCAAAAAACAAAAAGAAATTCCATCTGAAGCATTAAAACTGTACAATTCCCATTTATCACACGAATAACGTCCCGAGAATGAAGACCCATTAAAACCAAACGGGTCCTCTGATTCGTATAACTCGAGTCAAGCAGATACTCGATTTCTAGTGTTTGGTAAATTTTCCGCAATATTTATTTAATTACAGAGTATGAATTTGGTGAAAAAACCTTGAAAGACCATGAGATGTGACTAGATTTGTTAGTAACAATTCGCCTATCCTCTGGTACTTGTATCTACTAAGTTAACGGGTTTTCCTTAATGGAATTAAGTAGTGGGTATCGTGAATGGCACAAGTTTTTATTGGCAAGTTGACTTCCTAATAATTGCTAATTAGACGGTGTAGGCCGGGTTGATCTTTGATTCCTATCAATTCGTAAGACGAGTGAGGCCAGTTCATCTTATGAATGCCAGCAAAAATTGCCAAATTATCAGTAGAACACAAACCCGACCGGTATATCACACCGCAGAACGACGCAATTTAGCTTCCTGTTTTTAGAAAAGGTCAGGTCGTAAACTGTCAATTGAATTTAGCAAAAAGGGTCACAATTTTTACCCATGACAAGCATGTAGTATAATATATTGATTACATTCACAGAAGTGCATTGATTCCTACAATTCTAATTTATTGCAATTTTATGCTTCAATGTGTTCACACCTACGTAGTTTTCACGTCACTTCGTAGTTAATGAAGTGCGACATTTTTTTGAAAATTTGAAAATTTTAGTCTAGTTTAGTTTTCTCAGTCTAGCTTATACGAAGCAAATTTGCATAGTACAAAAGGACACAAACTTATTTTTGCTCTGGTCACATTGAAGTTTTTTTTAATAAAACAATCCAATTTATACGAAAGCCAAGAAAACCACACTGTGGCAGCTTTGTAAACATCTCCGACTAACGATGCTAAATATTTTACGCCCGAAGCGCTTTATGTGTATTCGGACCCGTTGTTCTAAATAAAATATTGATTTAAGTATTAATTTTTAATCCCATGATTGAATTTTCACAAGCAGTGATTGACATTTTAGTTCCATTTCCGCACATGCATTCCATCACAAATGTGTTTGCACCTGTTAATTAACAGTTTTGCCGAGTACATTTAAATCCTCAATTTACACCTGCCACTGTCAACTCCATAAATCTGAAATGTTCACAACTTTTTAAATCTACCACAAACAATAAAAGTTAACGGTTGTAAAAGTAAACTTAATTTGTACTTTGCTAACAGTCAACCCAACCAAGACATACATACACATATATTACAATTGCAGCATGTAGGTGAAATAGCTTCATCTTCATGTCAGATGATATAATCCTACCCTTAACCTTGCCTGAGTTCTATCTGTATTAACATTAACAAAAGAAGTCTCGAATTCGAACTATAAGAAAAATACGATAACAGTTATTTAAGCAAAATGTTAGAGCCGAGCCCAAAATAAGATCGGTTTAGCATTTGAAGGACCTGTCGGAATTTAAGCAAAGATCGGAAAGCAATGTAAAGAATTAGAAAATCGTGCAAAAATCCACGACTGCTTTGCACTTAGTATTGTGTCCGAATAGTTACTTCCAACCAAAATCAAGTCCTCCGGTTCTGGTGAACTTGTTCGATTACTTAATTTGATATGCAACCGGTTTTCATTTTTCTCTGCAGACCAGAACTGGCATCGCCCACACCTCCAACGCACCTCCATTTACATTCAATTTTTCACCTCAGCAAAAGTAAGCAAGTGAATGAGCAGAAACTATTGGATTCAGTAACAGTATCATCATTTCAAGTGGAAGTTGTAAACGAGTAATGAAAAGTAGTTTCATTCACCCAGACAGAAATTATGTGACATGTCAAAAGTTACATTTGCTATTACGTCCTATTTTGTAATAGCGGCTCTGCAACCTGCAGGGCCCATCCCATATCCACATCAACTGCCGGTACATGTTTTACTTAAATGTAGGTGAAGTGTGCACCACAGTCACTGCAGTAGTATCGGAACATCTTTGCATGTTTACATCAGGAACCGTATTTGGAAATATCCACATCAACTGCCGGTACATGTTTTACTTAAATGTAGGTGAAGTGTGCACCACAGTCACTGCAGTAGTATCGGAACATCTTTGCATGTTTACATCAGGAACCATATTTGGAAATGGATTAAATTTCATTCATTAAAAATAGTTAACAATCTTTTCGTAAAATAGGCGAGGCACATTGCGATGCTTTGTACCATGTTGCAATGGGTAAATCTAGCTAAGTATCAATAAACCGTATAATCTACACCTTCCAACCTTTTTTTCATTTGTAATTTTAACAGAGGAAGCTCACTTCATTCCATGTCGTTTAATGCCTTGTCCAATATTTGTGTAAGTTTTAGTACACGTACATAATTATGCTAGGATCCTGTGCATTCCAATGCAGTTAATGAAGTCATTCTAAACTGGATTTCGTCTTAGTTTAAGGGTCTTTGTGCAACAATGCGAAGAAGATTAATGTCAATTGTGTAGGGGTGGAGTGGTAGTCATCAAATGAACTTTTCAATAATTGGATCAGATCAGAAGGAGACATCGAACTGTAGTAATCTGCCTAGTTTGGGTCAATCAAAGCTTATTAACTGTTTTCTTGCTCCTCACTGTGGATGTTATCCGATACTTTTCTTGTAATTGATCACACACAAACTCGTAATCAGCTACTCAAAACTAGGAAATCAGTAGCATCAATTAAGCACTCCTTTCTTTTCTGATTTCATAAAGAAAATCATTTCAACGAATTTGGCAAAAGCAGTAAAAATCCCACTTACTCTTCCCTGTTATGGGTTTCTGATCCTGAGTTCAAATAATTTTGTGGACAAGGCACGGTTTTTTATACAACTATTCGAACCGTTTTATTCAGCTCTTGTGGTTTCATTCGTTTTAAATTTTTACAACGGACATGAAATTGAATAAGGAAATGACAATGCGACGTCCTCTTTTTCGACAAGTTTGTGGTTTGGTTTGGTTATGATATGATCTTTGAGCTATAACGGGTTGTAGTTAGTAAATCAAGAAGTAATCATCACTTTGAAGTGGGTGGATTGGGATAGGATTCGTTTTAAGTTATAATCCAGTATAATAAATTGATGGCATAACGTTTTCACTTTTAAATAAATCAATCCATCCGGAAAATCAGTTAAGTTAGATACATAACTATAATGTATCCACACTGTAAATTTAAAGGGACAAATTTGATCAACACATTAAACTTCTGAAGACAAAATATGGAGCTTCGAAATTAGTCAAGAACAAAAATGCAGTCGTTTGTGGAGTTCAAAAGCGAATTTAAATTCTATACAATTTAAAAAACTCATCTATTGACATTGTCCTGAATTTGGAAGTCGAAGTATATTTTCTGTAAAATTCTTTTTTAGAATTTTGTGTGGATGGTTTTGTGATATAAAGCCGGTAGCAATCAAGGAAGTAAATCCGTGCTGGTATCAATGGAATATCATCCTTCTCTGATCTTAATTCTGTCTTTCAGATCCAACGAAGCTCATGGGAAATGATAGACCTCCCAGGACACGTCGCTATTGAAAAATTCGTGTCATATTTCATCATTCACATCATTAAATCTGTTATGCAATATTGGAGTATGTGCATCATGTGTCCTAGCACAAGTATAAAGCAGACTGTCAGATTGGCTATTACCTGAACTAATCGCATGAAAAAGAATGACACAACTCAAGGAGTGAACCTTGTTTTTGTATCGGATAGTGTAAGTGGTGGAAAAATTGATTTCATAACTGAGCTGAGTTGAGTTGTATTACTTAAATAAATTTGTTTACCATTATAAAATAAAAATATTGAATGGTTTGGATGTTCAAAATAATTTTGAAGAGAAGATTTACATTTCTTTGGAGGGGCAGGGGACAAGGTATCATATCATAAAAGGATTCGGAGACTAATAAGATTACACAACAGGATGAACTGGGAGTTACAGTTTTAGATTTGGGCTTGTCGTTGGCGTGGCCCACGTTCTAATTAGATGATAAATAAATAAAAACTCTCTCTTCAATGATGATATGGAAAAAGTTGTTCATCTTCAGTCACCTCATTGATTAGTAGACAAAAGTCCTTAAAAGACTTAAGCGATTATCAATTTATTTGAACCCGTTGCCCATTGCGTTTCACCTAACCAAACTTTTAACAAACATGTATCATAATACACACATTCATCTCAACAAATGGCAAATTTCTTGGCTAGATTGAACTCAAGCTCCTTACAATCTTTTGCTGTAAGCATGTGGTAAATTCAGATTCAGAAGGGTATGAAATCCGCACTGACTGTGGTGATGGGCGACTTGGACCCAGACCTGAATGGAATATCAATTGGTTCGTTATGCCGACCACTCTACGCCAAACCCACCTGACATCAAGATGGTCAAAGAAAATAAAATAATGAATGACCTCATCTTCGAGACAAACGGACAATTTAAAAAATCGAATCTTTGCAATTTAACCAAACAAATGCATGCAAGTCTAAAATCATGAAATGACATTGTCCACACCCACCCCATCCCAAACGCCCCTTGATGTAATAGAGTATTTAAAAATGCTGCTTGGGAATATTTTTAGTTCACTCCATTTCACATTCTGAATTGATTATGAAAGATTTCTCAATCCTTTATTCGCTCTCAGTCTCAGTTTCAATCAGTGGATTGGACGCTCATTCGATACATGAGACAACAATCAGACTCAGCTGAGAATAATTATTTCTTGTTGCATTTAAATCTTGAATCTGCGTCTAATTGAAATTTCATGGTGGATGGGTGAACACAACGCAGCACAAAAGTTGCATGGTTTCGTCCATCCGTTGTTTTGTTGACTTGAATGAGTCAAGTCATCAATTTTATGATGGGATGGAAATAACTTCATGGGTTGATGAATTGAAACATAGTATGAATCAAAGAAAGTTTTGTTTACAGTTCAAAAGTTATGCAATTGCAAATTCTAATGGATGCATGCAGATAAAATATTTATATATGCATGCATGCCTTGGCTAAAATACTTGGATTGGATTAAGTAATGAAATGGAACGCAACGTAACGCAACAAGTAAATGCGTAACATTTAACATTTGCATGACATGTGTTGTCTATTTTATTGGAGATGGATGAGTGGAGTGGAATAGTGGATGGGTGAGACTGGGTTAAGGCTTTTTTTAAAAAATGCAGTGTTAATTTCACGCTTGTAAGTTTTGTGAGACTGATATTGTGGTTGTGATGTGGGAATGAATAATATATTTTAAAGCAACGGTATGACATTGGTGTAAATCGAATATGATTTTGAATGGTTAACCAGAAAATTGTAAGGTCTCAGAATGATTTTGTCAATTAAATTTTTTAGTAATTGCTATTGGAAGGCCATCCTTCAATTCCTGTCAATTTCAATTTTATTTTTATGAATAAATTTGAACAAACTGTACCATCGAAATAATAAAAAATTCTATTTTCTCATTTTCTAAATATTATTCTTGTACTGGAGTATTAAAAAAATGAGAAAGTTAGTTTTCTCACTACAGAAAAGTACATAATCATTCATTCACTACAAGCAAACCTATATTTAAGTTTCTAAAAATACTCTTGACAATTTAAATTCGTTTCCACTCCATCAAATCCGATTGTTGTGGAATTAATGACACAAAATTAAAGAGATTGATTATCATTTGGTATCTTCCGTTAGCTGTTGCTGTTGCTGGTCACGTAAAACGCTGTTATTAAAATCCTTAAATTCTCAACGCGCTTAAAGTTATATAAATATGCTTCCTGCTGGCTGTAGCATAACAAGCAATATTTATTTATATTCTATCGAAAGTGAAAATATTAATCGCCAATGCTCAAATCTTTCGACCGACTCATGTGAATTATTATCCACACTTGGCTCAATTTCAGCTCCCTCCCTCATTTAATTTTCATTAAAATACTTTGCTCAATTCACCACTTGGTTTATATGTTTATACATTCATATGTACATTGGTTAAATAATTCGAAATGTAAGCCAAAGAACCCGCCCCTTAGCAAATGTCTTTGAACGACATTACGAATATATGTGTAATCACTGACGCACTTCTCGCAAATAATTATTATAACATAATGTTAAAGAACATGAATATGCACAAATTCGCATCTTTATCGAAATCAAATTGTAGCCAATCGAAATTTTTATAGTAGATAAAAAAGCTCAATAGGTTTTTTGCAAACGTTAATCATTTTCAGCACTCTACACCAAATCTACTTAATGGTAATTTACATCTTTCTTCTATCAATTGGCGACTTATAGAAAGTCCATACAAACACAAATATTTTTGGAAAACGAAACGTTCGGTAGTGTAAACTAATTGATACGTTGGTAAATCAATAATTTAAAATCAATTGGCTTAAAAATGTTGAGTTAGTAAAATATTCATGGCTTGATTCGACTCATTTTTATCAACACGCAAGACGTAATATAAAATCAGAAGATGACAATATGAAATGAAATTGCATCGGGCCATTGCACCATAAACTAATTTGCGTTTAAGCTCTTCATCCCGTCACTAATTCTCATACCGTATTTATTATGCGTAATGCAAAATATGAAATGAGCATCGATGGGTTGACAATTGATGCATTGATTTGTCTACACTGTAGTGCATATCATCACCACCATCTCATATCCCGTATTATCTTATTGAGAGGTAGTGAATAAATTGATTATTGATTGTAGGATTGATATGCATACATAACAATTGCACCTCCCGTTAAGGTGCTTACATACTGATTACGTGGAATTGATCGAAATTACGGAGAGTGAAAGCGGTGCTAAATTTAAGTCATGAAAAAAATGAGGAGTGAGGAAATGTGCCATTATCGCATCAATTTCTTTATGTGTGTCATTTCATAGGAAGAAGATTTTCATCGTGTCGTATTGAAACTATTCGACACTAGTGTCTGAATATTACCACAAAAATGACAGATATGGTTTGTGATACCAATATCTAATAAAAAATAATATCTTTCCCCTTTAAAAATTGTGCATGTTTATTTATATGAGACATATATCATATGAATGCTTGGCTTAATTTAATTTCTAGTAATGAATTTTACGATGGGTTGTGCATGCCAGATTAAAATCGGCCACAAAATAATTCGGGATGTTTGCAATATACTTATCGAAGGGAAAACTTCACAGCCTTACATAAGCTGATTTTATATTCGTTTCATATCCTTATTTGATTGTACACTTACTCATTACTGCCAACATATTAAAATTTAATTAAAGGCGTTTATTTAGCTTGTTAGTTTAATTTAAGTATTGATCAACCTGTTGCTTTGATTTTGATCGGATATAATTTCATCACCTCCTCATTTTTATTTCCTTCCTCTCTCATAATTCTTAAACTTTACGAGAACCCTATGCCGTATCTACTTTCAATTTCTATGTAGTTCTCCCCGTTCTTGATGAGTGTTTTGATAAATCGAAGCAAATTATTGCCTGATAATATTTTGACACCATGCAGAAATGCACTATCACAGGTTTGTTTAAGGTAAAACTATATATGCCTTCGTCTTCTGAATATGAAGGGAGTACCGGAATAAATTATTGGTTAATCTACAAACATAATTTTAAAGCTTTTAATTTTAAATTAATGGAATTTACAAACAATTACGTGTTTTAGTTAGTGATTACATATGCATTTTAGGTTGCAAATAAAGTCAATTTCCTCGGCCTGACATATCCATGTGTACGTTAATTAAGTAATTATGGTAAAGGGTGGGTGACTACAAATTTGTCTTTTTATTATAGATTAGAATATCAGCAATCTACCTGCGAAATGATTTGACGGAAACCAGCTTTTCATACTTCATACGTTTAAAGGCGTTGGTCATGTCAGTAGCTTGACTAGGTTGCTTATCGGGATACTAATAAGTAGGATAATATGTAATTCATCTGTGAATTATTTGGGGTAAGAAAAAAGTGGACAAAGTTTTAATTCATTGTGAGGGTGAGACAATTTTATTGTTTCTTGTCTTTTCATTGATTATTTTTAACAAGTGTTACTGTGCCAGACAGCCACTGCCACTAGTTATGGTGTTGATTGTTAAGTTGATGGTTGACCAAAGGTAATAAATTTAGCTGGGTTTGGGTTGGGCTGGGTCAACTCAACTAACTGGCTTCGTTTGGTTTGGCCTTTTTTGAAAGTTCTTTCCTTCTTATCACATTACTTGTGCTGCTCATTCACTCATTATGTTCAATTGTTAAGTAATAAATAAATAGGTAACCAAGTCGAAGGGAGTTCTGTTATCTGCATATTTAAATTTACAGCACATATACGAACACCCAATCATGTTTTCCATTATTAATACAAAAGAATAACAAAATAAAAAAAGAATACGACGAATAGATGGGATGGAGGCGATCAAGAAGAATTGAAAAAATGCCATTGAACTTTGCAATTCATGCTCAAATTGATATGATGATGAATTTCGTGGATTCGTAGAAATACGAAATGGATTGCGTAAATGTTGCTTAAACCGATGTATGACTAGAAGAGCACAATACGGATTACAAAATTCGCAAATTGGAAGGCTATTGAAATATTGAAGTGTATTAAGAATTTGAATTCAACACAATTTTTGTATTCGGACGATCAATCAAATTCTGGTAAACATGGGATTGAGTAAGAATATTAGTCTTTGAGGACATGAGTATGAGCGATTTATTTTGTTTTGTTAATACTATATGTTAGTAAATTTCACATTGAAGTGAAACTTATTCTTTCAAAATATCTAAAACAAATACTTTTAATTTACACATAAGGCCTTAAGTAGTTTCAGTATTGTTTTACTGGAACATCCGAAGATTAAAATCTAAAGTGTAAGAACTACTCATTTTAAATCTATGCCCTTTGTCCATTAAGAATGCAGATTTTGTATCATTGTTTAGAATGCTGGTTCAGCATTATAGACAAACTGGAATAATAAAGATAGCCATAGACCGGAACAAATTCGCAAATTCGCAAATTACGTTGCAGATTTTCTTCCGACATCTGCAACCGAAGACATTAAACCCCAGCAAGGCAAAAAAATCTGTATTAAATAAATATTAAATTGCATTACACATTTTTATCGAAATTAGTATTCCTCAAAAATAAGCAATATCAAAGTTATTTTTTAAAGTTATGAATTACACAGTGTGCTTCCACGACGGATTAGATTACATTTCTTAGTTGCCAGCATGCACTCTATTTGTTTGATTGTTCTACAAGTAATAATGGAACATTTACAAAGCAAAAAAAGAAAGATGTTCACGTATTCGGATTTTTATACTACCTACCCGTTGTACTTAGGTTTAAGAACTGTCTCAATCTCAACGTATGCATCCCAATCTGAGGACAATGAGCTTTCTGTTTCATTTCCTTCCATCCCATCATTATTTCTCATGAATGTCCTGCCCTGCAGCAATGAATTGAATTTGCAACTAATCCGACAAAGTATTTAGACTTGGCTATCCAATCAAATCAAAAATTAGTTTGTGGAAAGATAATGCTTAGTAACATAATGGGAAGACGCCACGCAACGCCACGGAATGAAATAAAGGACATTATCTCATTTGTTCTGTGTGGTGTAGAGTGGAGAAAAATGATGTAATGATGGGACACGGAGGAAAATTGTTTGAATGAAAATAATGATCCATTTCAGTTCAGTGGACTCTCGTTTTTCTTGTAGATTTACAAGCACTATACACGCAACAAGTTGTCGTACTGATAATAGAATGAAGAGTCAGAGTACATGGAGTCTAGACAATTTTGCTTAAACTCTAATAACGTGTGCACAGTTCACTTGGATTGCGGATAACTAGATAAAAGAAATTGATCCGGAACAGGAAATAATTTGGATTTAGAGTAAACAAGAACTGACCATGTCGAAATACGGATTATACACCTAGGCAAACCATACATTACCGTCAAATAACATTGACACTTACTCAAATATTGGAGTAGGAAACGGGAAAAAGTGATTTTTTTGTGTTGCTTTGATAAAGTACGGTTTATTAAGGGTTTCATGTAAATATCGCGTTGACAGTTATGAGCAGTCAAAGTGTATGAATCATTGGCAACTGTAAATCAATACAAAACTAGGCTTACCTGCTCATACATATGTACATATCTCTTATTCTAGTAAATAGACAATAGAGATTTTACGTGGAAATTAACTTATCAGACAATAAATGTCACAAACAAATGGTTAAATAGTGAGTTTATAAATTACAGTTTTTGCACATTATATCTCTATGCTATACTCTCCGCTCTGAATTTCAGAAATATATAAGGTTGGGTTCAGAATATTGCTAGTTTAGCTCAACCTTTCTCTTAAATAATTGTATATTTAACCGTTGTTCATACTCACAACAGAATTGGGTGGAATATATTTGCATAATGAAGTGATATCACATACCGACAAGACGAGCAAATACTTATTGTACTGTACAAGGAAATACATTTATAAGGAATAAACCTGTTCTCAGAACTTATACACGTAGTTGTGGTATTATCAAGAGATCCAGCATGAGTTTTGTAGACTGCGTGTCCCCGTTAAAACCTCGTGCAATTTATACAGTCCCAATACTCGTAGTTTTGTTTGAAGCAGAATTGTCCGATTTGTCAGACTTGTGCAGATTGCTTGTATGGAAATTACGAAATCATATTTTTATATCGACTTTCATGGCAAATTACTTCAGTAATGCAAACTTTCTTTCCTACTTTTAAGTTAAATTTTGCCAATTTTTGTATAATACGTTACTTCGTTCTTAAACATTCAAGAAT
>JAAXNX010002425.1:0-13526 GCA_036491905.1 Folsomia manolachei
ATTTAATTCGTAATCACGTAGCTGCAGTACTTTGTTATTCAACTATGCTACATATTTCTATTGGCACGTGAGTTGTTGCAATTTCATTTAATTAGCATTTGTACAAAGTGAATTTTATGATTTCGCATATCTTAAAACTGGGAACTAGAATTTTTTACGTCAATTCAAATTCTGCATAAAGATTTATGTTCGACTGCGTTGAAAATGAATTGTTCCATCGGTAGCTGATTGAACTTGACAAGATTTTTTAGTAAGTCAATGTCTGCGATTCAAATGGCTTACAGGGGTGTGTGGTGCGTCTATCAATAATTGAGTGGCACGCTGAGATGGATGATAGCTTGTAGTGATCTGGTACTCTGGTGTTTGATTTGTTGGAACGTTCCTTTATTGTTTATGGCACAAAATAATAAGCAGAATAAAGAAATTTAATGAATTCTCTCTCTTGACTCGTTAACAGAAGTTCGCTTAGAGCGTGGGGTTCGTTTTTTGAGGTGGTCATCCGTGAAAACGTCTCCTGTAAAATTTTATGTAAAATTATTAAAAATAAGGTATTTCTTGTCCGATGTTTAGTTCACCTGTCCTCAAAGCGGAAATAAGGTCGTCAAACTCTCCATTCTCTTGGGGTTGGGGACCCACTTTCTTTTCAGAAGAGTCTCGCCGACGGGTCTAAATATAATAAAAAGATTACTTGGTTTCCATGACGACATGTAAGTTATTTCTACCAATCTACCTTTTCCTCCCGTCCACAAGGCCGTTTAAGCGTGGCATAGTCAGACTCTTGCTTTCTTCTTGCCTTAATCTCTGCCAGGGTTTCGTTGAAGCTTGACAAGAATTCGTCCCATATTACAAAAAAGTCTTGATACTCAGCATGTCCAAAAAGGGCTGTAGTTTTGAGGAGCTAAGGAAAGATTTCGGATTTGATTTCAATTCATTTGATAATAATTTTGAGTACCTCAGCCCAAACGGTTCTAAACTCTTTCCCAACGGCAGTCACGACGATGGAAACGTTGTCCACAACTTTCTCCGAAAGGAAAATGGCACGAACATCGGCCACACCGGATTCTAAGGTGGCAACTTCCAGCTCAAGCTCCTTTGTTCGGTAAGGAATTGTTAGTAAAATGTAAATTTTGAGATAACTTAGTTTTTTGGACAAACCTTCAAATTAATCTTGCCACACTTGCCGACGCCCTCCAACTCTTCGCCAATGTCCACGAGAAACTCGTACTTCGCCATTATTTCCTCCACCAGGAATTGTAAGAGATTCACGCCGTCCTGAGAAACATATTGAATTTAAAAATAACATTTAAAGTCAATCATTTTAGTAAAATGGAATTATTCAAGAAATTATACTCCCATCAAAAAATAAAAATAACAAAAATATTTAAAAACATAAAAATGACACAATTTTTATTAAACTAACCCTCCCTTTGGTATCTCGGAGCCGATTTAAACTCTCCAACTTAAATCCGAAGCAGTTCCCTCGACACCCACGGTTCAGATAATTTCCCAAAGCCAGCACCAGGGTGAGCAGTTGTGGCAGTTTTGTGGAGTTTCGAATCTCTCCACAAGCTCCGGAAATATAGCGGAGTTTCATCGTAAGCTCGTCGGCAGTATTTTGATATTTTTTAAGAAATATTAGGGCACGGAGGCGCAGTTCGAAGGAAGCCACCTATAAAATGTTAATGCAATTTATTTCTTGAAGCTTTCTTCGTGAGGAACCTCACCTTAGAAACCATTTTTAAAAATTCCTCTGCCCTTCCTAACTCAATATCTTCGGAAAGCTCGCCCAATAATTGAACTGAAATTTTTTTTTTTCAAGATTTAGTCGGCTAACATTTTTAAGAATTTTGAAATTTTAAGAATTTTTGGTTACCTTCCTCTTTTGTGGGTAGGAATCTAAACAACTGCTCCAACATGTCTACAGGGATATCCGTTTCCATGGTAACAAGAATCTGACAGATTTCACCATTGCTTTGTTTCAGCTTTGATAATAAGATTGTAAGATTTTGGGAGCTGCAATAAAACACGAATTAGAAAATCTCCAAAAAATCCTTTCGACTTGTCTCAATTACCGTCTCGGATCAATTAGCGCCACCCGTCTGACTCCACCCCCTGAGCCGGCACCCCCAATGGTGTGGGTGTGGCTGGCAAATATCCTCTGGATCCCCTGAAGATCTAGTTTCTCATAAACCCCACTTTCATCTAGGCCCGACCAAATCGTGTTGTGAATCTGGATTTGTGGGAGGAGTTGCCAATTGAGCGACTTCAGCGGATGGGGTGGCGTGGGTGTCGCCTTCTTCTGAGCGGGTAGCGGCGGGAGAAGTGGTGGAGGCGGAGGTGGTGGAGGAGGAGGAGGGCCAGTTCCTCCCGCCAATGGAGTGGAAGGCGGGCTGCTTCGGATTAGCTCAATTACGGGAGATGGTCGGAGCTGGGCGTTATTTTTTCTGGGTGGAGATTTTGGCGGGTTTGGCTCCTCCCTGGGAAGGATTTGATTGGTTGAAAGTAAAGGAGGAGGAGCCATCGGAACCATATTCTCCGCCTCTTTTCTTCTACGTTCCACTTCATCCCGGGTTTTACTAAGCTCCTCCTCTTTTCTAAGTAGCTCCTCCCGTTTTCTGGCGAGTTCCTCTTTCCCACCGGCAAGGTCTGCGCGGGCCTTTTTTAACTCTTCCCGGATTTCTTCGACTTGTTCCTTATTCGTTAATTTGTCGTAGCATTTGTCAATTATTTGGGGAGAGATGGTGGATAATCCATAAGCTTCTAGATCGGATTGCAATGATATTTCTGTTGCTAGGGAGGTGAGCAAGTGCAAGAAGGCTGGAGTTGTTATGGAGGAGTCTTGAGTTGCTGTGGATACAAAGGAATGGGCTACCATGGAAACCGTTATTATGATAAAAAGTTTGAGGTTCACTTACCCACTACAAGTTGTCTCAGAAGGCTCTTGAAATATTTAGTTTCATAACCATGGCAATACTTGGATTTCAAGAAGTTAAACATGGAGTCGGTGCAGAGAGTATCGACGGACGCCAAGGGCTGAAATGAAGACATTCATGAATTTCACATTAATTAATTGCCATGGTTACTAAGCTTACCCCTTCTTTCTCATCCTCTGCCCAGACGCCTTCGAAAAAGTCTAGATGCCGATCCAGCGTGTCATTCTCCAGTCTCCGGAGTTTTCTTAAAATTGGTTCCATTCCAAGTTGAAGGAGTTCGTACCTCAGATGGAGTCGGTATTCGAGAGATTCTTCACCCGGCTGAAAATTAGAGACAGACAGATATGCCATTTTATGGATATGATGACACTCTTTTTAGTTACTAAAATAAAAGCCCGTCAATCACTCACCCCATAAGCAATGAGTGCATTTAAAAACGACATGATTCCAATCTTGAGCGCAATGCAGGTCCTGTAGTGGCCCGTGGAACGGTCCAAATCGTTCAGAATTGTCTGGAAAACGTTGCAAATTATTTTCTGCAAACGCAACAATCTTTAATTTTTGGCACCCACCAAAAATCGTGCCCTCTCCTCGCCCACTTGTTCCACCCACTGCACCCCACCCATGACTTGACGCCATCCGCCGGGAACCAGGCAGACGGCACCGAGAATCTCGTAGACTTCGACTTTAGTTCGCACACAGTCTCCTAGAATCATTTCCGTGATTTGGTTAAGGAATGTTTGCTCTTTAAGGAAGTATGAGCGTCCCTTGGAGTTGTTCATAAGAGACTTTGTGCACTTTAAGATTGCCCAGGAATTGGCAGGTGACAATTGGGAGAGGAGAAGCTCCAGACCGCCGAGGGACAGGAATTTGGCTGGAATTAGAAGAATAAAGAAGCGTTAAAGGACGTTTAGTAACGTTAAGGAACCTTAATGAGAAAATTGTACTTATAAAATGATTTGGTTGCGTTCTGAGCGAGGTGTGGAGTGTGGTGTAGAGTGGATTGGACTGTTCCAGGGGCTGGAAGAAGAAAGATTTGTAAGAATTTAAGGTGACAGTGGTTGCCAAGACAACGGTAAAGGTACCATGATATTTGCAAGGCGATCCACATAGTACTCGGGTGAGGAAAGGGTTATCCTGGAGTCTANTAAGGTGACAGTGGTTGCCAAGACAACGGTAAAGGTACCATGATATTTGCAAGGCGATCCACATAGTACTCGGGTGAGGAAAGGGTTATCCTGGAGTCTATGGGAAGCTCTTTGGTTTGGTAAATGAGCCATTTCTTTTGTAAAGGGAGTCCTAGCATGGCTGCTTTGGAGGGACCGATGAGGTCGAGGTCGTCCTGGAGAAGAGATAAAACACATAAAATTTTTGAAATGACAATACTAAACACACTTTTAATTTGTAACTGGTTGCCATGACAACAAACTTACGACAAACTCTATAAAATCCTTTTCAAACTCTTCCACATTTTCTGGAAATTCCGGCGGAATGACTTTAACTTCCTGAGGAGTCTTTTCCAGCTCCACCTCCCCAGCTCCGAAGCAGCACGAGAATAAGTGACACTGTGACATGTTTAATGCCGTGGTTGACCGGGATATTAATGAGGCTAAAGATGTTGTCATGCCAACCGGACGGGAGCGGTGACGCCTTAAAGGCTGGAGGAGGCGGTGAGTTATCTGGAACAAAGATAAGGTTCAATACCCAGTGGTTGTCATGGAAACAAATTAAGCAAAAAATAATAAAAAAATTTAAAAAACTCACATTCCGTAATCTTCCCATGGCTAATTTTTATTTACTAAAAATTGCAAATAATCTAAAAAAATACAAAACTAAAAAATAATTTGGCACAAATACGCAAAAATAACCTAAAAAACAGCCCAAATTAAAAAGTTACATGGCACAAAAATATCGCTAACTTGGCACAAATTAGAAACCTAGAAACTAAGAACCTTAAAAAAAGCTACATGGCACAAATCTCCACAACTTCCTCTTGACCAAGACTAGAGTGACTGAAAGAGAAATCAAAGAAATTTGTAATGAAATGCAGTCAAGACCTACTTTTGACTGGGAGACAAGCCTCTTGGTCAACTATGCAGGTTGATTGTTGGACTGGGTGCAGTGATTGTTGAGGCAGACTCGTGTCCACGCATTAAATGCACTTGTTTATTTGTTGTAAATAGTTGGATGGAGTGAGGATAATATTATTGATCGTGCAAGGTATCGATCGGAATTAGGGGAAGGGTGGCATGGATACGGAGTCAAAGACACTTTGTTGTGGTGTTTGGGAAAGTTGAGACAAAAAAGTGGTTTCATGCATTTCCAGAGATTTGACTCCAGTTCAGGATCGTAGTGAAACAAAATCATGCATATTTTGGTGGAATAATTTGTTGGAATGAGAGGAACATAGTTTGTTTTAAATATTGGCCACCACCCACTACAAAATGAGATGCCTTCCTCTTAGGCAGAGGAAATGAAGAGTAACCCAGTTAAATAACTGGTTTTATTAGTGTCACTACCTCTAAGATAGAGGGAGTGCAGAGATGGTTGCATAGACAGTTGTGAAGATTCATGTCAATGGCTGCATTCTGATAATTTTTATAAATATTTGGCTAATGTGACTGGTGCGATATGTTGCTAAGTGACATTATAATTAAAGTGTGGCAGAGTGACTACTGGTCACTAACTAATTGACGGTCTAATTGGAATAGTAGGTAGTGGCAGATTGACAATGTTATTGCTTTTTTACGACAGTCTAGCCCATTTTTTAATGGGATATCTCTTATTTGTAGGCATTATTTGTGTTCCTCTGTTAAGAGATAGTAACCAAACCAAGGGATTGTTGAGGATGGTACCAAATGAGCTGGAACTGGAATTATTGAGACAAGCTTTTGCAGTCATAAATAACCACGGGTGAATGACTGTGTCGTGGTTTTTACTAACTTACACACCGGGTAGAGGATTGTGTCGTGGTTTGAGTATGGGCAGGATATGGCTCAACTTTCTTGCATTGCAATGCATAGTTACAGATCACTACTACTGATTCAGTAGGGGAGAAGGATTGTATTTATTTCAGAGTAGAGTTGGCTAGACGGTCGTACTATATGCAATTGATTGGTTGGCAGAGCCGTAAAACTCGCAGAAAGGAAACATCTGATTTTGTCAAAAACTTGGAATTTAATAATTTTGGAATAAATCATGAAATCAGACAAACTCCCAATTCTCACGTGGGTCCTCCCACTGACGGAATTGAGTCAGTTACTGGGTATTGAAGTGACCTGATCACTTTTAAGGTGTCGATTGGAACTTAAAATTTGAAAAGTTGTTCACAATGCTGGAGAATATTCCCAGTACGTCTTCCCCAATTACGAGGCAACCAACTGGAGTCAATTTTGTCCAATTAACGGCCCATTCAGGTCTGGAGGCGTTGGCCAAATTAGACAAAATCATAATCAAGCAAACGATTGAAGGTGAGAGAAATTGGAAGCATTCAACTTCCTGTTGCAAATTATTTATGTTTTGAGCAATATTTTCTAACGTTTACTAAATATTTTGTGTCCTTAGCCGTCCTTTGTTGCGAGTCGAATAACGCCTACGAAATAAGGGATGTCTATGGTGATGTGATACTCAGAGCCAAAGAGGACACGCCTTGTTGCATTAGACAACTTTGTGGTGCCCGGCGTCCCTTTGATATTTCGATAAAAAGTTTGGGAGGACGGGAAGTGGTCCATTTACGGAGAGACCTCGCCTGTGGCAGTTGCCTGGTTCCGTGGTGCCTTCAGGTAAAAAAATAATCTAGAAACTGTGTCAAAATTTTTTTTAATTTGCCAAATTTCGAGACAATTTTAAGATTTGTTCATTTTTTCAGAAAATCCAAGTCTACTCTCCTCCCGAGACCCTGATTGGGACGGTAGAGCAAGAATGGCAGTTCTGGGGACAGAGTTTCCTGGTCAAGAATCCACAGGATGAAGTAATTTTCACCATAAAAGGACCTTGTGTGACATCAGCGTGTTGCTCGAGTGTGGAGTTTGTTGTTCTGAATCCCACTGGGGATGAGGTTGGCCGGATTTCGAAGAAGTGGAGAGGATTTCTAACAGAGTTATGCTCGGATGCGGATAAATTTGGAATCTCTTGGCCTCTGGAGATGGATGTTAGAGAGAAAGCTGTGTTGATGGGGGCACTTTTTCTGATTGTGAGTAAATAATTAAAATAGTTTCATAATTACGTGGATTATTGACGCCCTATTTTTCAGGATTTCATATACTTTGAGAGCCGAGATATTCGCTTAGGTCGGCAAGCTCGGGAGTACTACTGAACTCTGGAAGTGATGTGTGTCTTTCTGCGAGGACAAGAATGTAGTTGAATATTATGCCGATCCTATGATTGGCAATATTTTATCCTACTCTCGCTTATATCTGCAACTGTGATTTGACCTCCGACATTAAAAAAAGGCTGCTTAGTACTTAATAATTGGTTTTAGATTTGAGCACTATTTTGCTAAACATTTGTCATTACTGCATCTTTGTTTATGTTAAGCCTTTCAAAATAAAGGGTTGCCTTAAAGCCTGGTTAATTTCTGCAAATAAAGTACTAATCTCACGAAATAGGTTCACCAGCACAATTCCTCCTACTTTGGTATCAGGTTTTCACCTTTTTCTAGTTTTTTTACCTCAATTCAAGCGGGTGTAACATGTGAAAGGATGACTGTAAAATAAAGCATGTGAGCCTTAAGCCAACTTTACAACCGGTAGACATCTTGGTAAATAAGAATCTAGGCTAGAATTAAACCTTCAACTTTCTACTAGTCAGCATTCCCCGGTTTCAAGTGAAAGAACATTAGTTGTTTTCAAAATTTACTAGCTTAAATAAATATCATGTTCTTTAAAACGTGGTGGATTGGCTTTAAAGCGATTTTAATTCTCATGGTTGGTCGGGCGTTGGTCAAAGGTTGGTGGGCCGTTGATCAGGGGTTGGTGGGCCGTTGATCAGGGGTTGCACGGGCGTTGGTCAGGGGTTGGTCGGGCGTTGGTCAGGGATTGGTCGGGCGTTGGTCAGAGATTGGTCGGGCGTTGGTCAGGGGTTGGTGGGTCGCTGGTCAGGGGTTGGTCGGGCTATTGGTCAGGTGTTGGTGGGTTTTTGTTCTCAGGTTGTTTGGGCGTTGTTTCTAGCGACGTTTCAGCGTACGTTAGAAAAATTAAAAAAGCATTCAAAGTCTTTTCAATTCCCATTATCCATGGATGATCTCTGCCAGAGCTGACTCGCTGGAGCACTTGGGTTAACTTAAATTACACAAATGTAACTTCATTGGAGAACGTCCAACACGAAAAAGATTTTCCTTCATGTTCCAAACTTTTGCTTATGTATGCTTATTTTTCTTGTGACGTGTGGTTACTGCCTCTGAACCCGTAATTAAAAAAAAACTAATTTATTTCTGGATAGCATATTTAGATCGCGATCGATTCGCCGTTTCAGAATCTTATTTGCATAAATAAACCCTAACACGATTGGCTATAGGATATTGCTACATTTTCCACAAAGGATTTTCAACAGAACAAAAATAGTTCTAAAACTGTTGCAATGTAAACTTCAATTCCTCCTCAGTTCGTTGGAAGGATTTCCTTGCCGAGACCATTTTAACTTCATTCCTGGGAAATTAACTAAACTTGTACATCACAGTAAATAAATGCAAGTATTAATTTGTGAAAAGACAATTGGCTGTTCTCCTTATTGTTAATATGTTGTCGTTGGTTTGAAATTTTAAATATTTGACAAGCCGGAAACAAACAGTATTTAGATTGAAAAGACATTCATGAGTTGTCATGAGTTTCTTTACAGCTACATTTGTTTGAAGTTACCAATAACCGAAAAATAGAGATCTGCTTTTGTTACTATGAATGCGGAATGAAAATCACATGAGTTTGATCAAACTAAAGTTTATTTGGTTGGAAATATATATTTGTAAAAAATAAATTATTGACTTTCAAATATAAATATTTATTCATTTAGCAAAACGCTTAAAACCGGAGGGGAAGGATTTGATTATAAAAATGGTTGAAACATTCGAAGCTGGTGTCATACGAGTAATTTCAGTTTACTATGTATTTAAAATCCGTGTCAATGAATATCGTATACCATATAAATAGTTACCCATGTCAGTAAATGATCTTAACAAATTCGTTGGTTAGCAATGCGTACCATGAGTTTTTGCAAACATCACAGAAACAAATTGTCAAGTTTAATTTATTCTGAAATATACTTGTTCTGCAAGAATAATCAATTCCGTTTAGAGAATTAACAAGTATACATTGGACTTATTCTTTTTTTTTCATAACGAAGAATCTTTTCTTATTGAACCTGAAGTGAAAGATGGGAAAATTAATACTGTTAAAACTAATACAAATTGTTTGTTACAATAAAAAAAACCTGCTAATGACTTATCCCAATCCAAAGAGCTGTTCATTTACTTTTTCTGTTGTTTACCCCAAACATTGATTTCCTTATTAGTAAAGACCTCCACTTTTCCTTCTCCAACCTTACTTTCTGTAAAACTATTCTGAACCTGAAACTTCCCGAGAAGATTGGCTTCTACTGACAGCCATTTACTTTTATCCAGGAATCTCAACACAGTCACTCCTCCCTTTCCAGACATCCCACCATCGTTGTCATCTGTCAAAATGGCTCCAGGTTTATAGATTGACAGCCTAGGAAGCTCCAGGGCTTTCATGGGTTCCTCCATTTCAGCCACAACCCTGGATGCTGCAATCCATGATGTCTTGCTAACCAGGAATCCACTCGTCCAGTGAAAATGCTTGATTCCAACATCTTTTGCCATTTTGCCAATGGTCAAAATATGCGCTGTCACTTTTTTAAATGTTTCCATATCCGTTTTATTAGGGTTTGCTCCCAGCGCGTAAAACAGGGCGTCACAATCTTTCAATTTATTGGAATAGTTGAATACTTGGTCGAAATCAAGAATTTCTTGAGTAAACTTGGTCCAATCTCCGGTTGGTGAGGTGGCTGTTGTGGATGGGGGAAGCTCAATTACTCGACGACCAAATAATTTCACTTTTTCAAACCTGTTTAAAATTTGAAAATATTTATGTTATCAAAATTAAAATCTTAAAAACTTTGTTTATAACTAACTACCTGGGTTCATTTGCCAGAGCGAGTAAAATACTACTTCCAACACCTCCAGTGTATCCAAAAACACATGCAGTTAATTTTGTATCCATTTTGATTTAGAAAATCAAGATATAGTTTTGTTTTTATAGCAAGAAAAATTGGAATGATTTTTGTTTCAATGTATGCGACATGTGTATAGTTGAATCGTGTAGTTCACTCACACTCACATTAATTTTTTTTCTAATCTCAAGGCCAACTAGTTATGTAACTTGGTAATGTTGACAAGTAGTTGATCCAACCACAGAATTCTTGCCCATGCAAAAAAACAAGGCCAGTTATAGTTAGGCCTAATATCTGACACAGAGAATGATGGGGTCATAGTGTGTTAGCAGGGTTTAATTATTGTTGGTTAATAAAATCATCCCAAATATTGTACGCATATCGTAACAACTGATGCAAAATTAATTCTTTTGAAAAAAAAACAGCCTCATTCACGGCCTCAAAGTATTTACGACTGCTTTTATCAGGCCATTGATTAAATGTCAGACCGCACATGATTACATAAATATCTACATTTGCATTTGATAATCTGCACAGGTCTTGTCTTCTTTCAAGTACTGCCAAAATTGGAGCAGTCCATTTTGGATCTGTCATTTAAATCAAATCATTTGATGGAATTGTTCGTATGTTCAGCCTTTTTCGAGCCTCCCTGATATTTTTGGGTTGCTATGCAATGCTAAATTTATGTACCAAATTATGTGTGCTTACTTATGCAAACTTAATGTAGACAAAGATGCATCAGTCATTGTTTTTCCGGAATGACTGTGTTGACGAGCAGGTCACCTGCCAGCGGTCAGTACCTGAAAAGTCGAGAAAAATTAGTGTACCGTAGTCAGCTTGAGGCCTAGTGTATGGGGCCGCCCAATCGCCGCATGCTACAAGTTACTTATCGAATCCGACATGTCTTATCACTGAGGTGAAATTATTGATTGTAACTATTGTAATAATGGGATGTCAAATAAGTTTTCAATTTCCAGGTGTTCCAAACCCATTCATTTGTCCACTTTATCTAATTATCAATAGATCAATCAAACTGATTCTATATCGACCACACCAATTGCCCGAAAGCCTACAACAGTCCATAGTTTGACCATTACAAACATGAAAGGCGTTTTACTAATTCTCGGAATTTTATTTATCGGCTTTTACTACCCTTCCAAAGCTCAAGATGACATCGGAGTGTACAAAATAGGAACTGGGATTTCTGACATAACCGGTCCACCTGCCGGGGTTCCACTGGTAAGCAACTAAATTTTCATAGTTACACAATTACTTATCCTGCTGTGTCCTCCTTTGAGAACGGCTACATCGGATGGGAACTTGCGGAAGGGATTTACACCCGACAATACGCTCGAGCCTTTGTGGTCCAATCCATTTCAACGGAAGATGTCATCGCCTACGTCACCACGGATATGGGGATGATTGACCACTCCATCGTGGCTGAGGTGGTTGCCAGGTTACAAGGACGATATGGGAACAAATTCTCTCAAAAGAATGTCATGATTTCCGCCACCCACACGCATTCCGGTGTTTCGGGGTTCATGACTTATTACGCATTCCTTCTCATTGAGTCGAAAGGATTTAATCCGCATTCTTTTTGGTAAATTTGTAAATTGACCTTTTAATCCAACTTGCAATTTTTTTATATTTTTTTTTGCATAAACTCAGGTCAGCCGTTGATGGGATATTTGAAGCCATTTCCACCGCTTATGATTCTTCCGTACCTGGTCGACTCTCCTGGGCATCTTCCCAACTAAACAACACCATCCGAAACAGGAGACCGCAGCAATACGATAGAAATCCAGATTGGGAAAGAGCCTTGTACGACTCCAACACGGACAATTTCTTTACAATCATTAAACTTGAGGCCTTGGACTCCACCCCGATCGGACTTTTTACCTGGTTTCCGGTTCATCCTCAAGATTTTAATCCAAGTGGAAGGAATCCCATTGTGTCTTCGGATCACGCGGGATATACGGCACTTCTTTTCGATGAATTTATGAATGGTCCTGACGTACGACCTGGAAAAGGAGCCTTTGTCACGGGCATTGGTTCCGCGAATTTAGGGGATTGTGTCACAGACTGGACGGATTATGAACCGGAACCCGGTCCACTTCCAGACCCTTGGGTGGATCATGCCCCATACATCAGGAGGTAGAGTAAAAGCCCAGACTTTTAATCTAAAATTATAAGTAATTACAATACCACCACTTTTAGAGCAAGTTACAGCGGAAAAAAACAATTCCAAAAAGCACTTGAGTTATTTGAAGACACCGCCAATCTCACCCCAATTTCCGGTCGGATCCAATCCACTCACCAATTTATAGATGTCAACACCATTCAAGTTCCTTACACTAATGAAACATCCGGTGAGACGGAAACGGTCGGACTGTGCCAAGGTGCCATGGGGGTGGTCTACTTTTCGGAACTAGATCCAGAAGGAGAACTGTGGGAAATTATTCGGGATGTTGTTCACCCTCCATCGGAGGAAATGGTCAAATGTCAAGAGTAAGTTGTCATGGTTACTAGTAGAGAAATTAGGGTAGATTTACTTTAGGACCCAATTTTACAAAATAGACCCAAAGGTGTGATAATAGCGGCTGGAGAGATGTTTGAACCATGGGCCTGGGGTCCGGCAATATTTTCCATACAACTGTTTCAAATTGGAAATGTTCAATTAGCCGGTCTTCCGGGGGAATTTACAACAATGTCGGGTCGTCGGGTGAGAAGGGTCATCGAGTCCATGAGTGGTGGTCAAAAGGTCATCCTCGCAGGTCTGACTAATAATTACATCAACTACATCACAACCCCGGAGGAATATGATGGCCAGAGTTTTGAAGGTGGGGCTACAATCTATGGTAGAAACACCATCCCAGTGGTCACACACTTATTTGGAGAAATGGCAAGGGCTCTGGTTGAAGTGAGTGAGATACAACAGACACTGGTGGAGTTGGTAGTTTAATCCTTGCAATTTTGCACAGGGTGACCCATCCCAAATCCCGGAAGGACCTACGCCTCCCTCGTTTTTAGATCTGGTTCGAAATGATGTTCCCACCCGATTGGATTCACATCCGGACAACCTTTTCTTTGGTGATGTGTTACAAGACGTGGCTGATGTTTATGATAGGTCATCTCAAACTGAAGTTAGAGTCGTGTTTGTGGCGGGTTCTCCTAGAAATTCGTCCCTGAGAAAAGGAACTTTCCTTGTGGTGAGAGATTCATTTAATAATCCTTTACTTTACTGACAGTTTTTAGCCCGAGCCAGAGGCGAAGGTGCTTATGTAATCGTCATGTCTGTCTGTGTGTCCGTGTGAGACACGCTAGCGGCCAAACTACTTATCCTATCGACTCCAAATTTTTACCACGTGTAAAGCACGCCAAATTAGGAGTTAAGTTCGAAGATGGGCAAAA
>JAAXNX010002426.1:0-13524 GCA_036491905.1 Folsomia manolachei
ATCAAATGGGGAAGAGAAATGTAAAAATTGCACCCCATATCAGCCTAACAAGCAGCCACAGAGAAAATTTCAAGTTAACTGGTGTAAAACATAATAGTTAAGACGGACTTTAAAAAATTTTTGAAATGTCACTAGTACAATTTTATATTTTGTTAAATTATATTTTTACCTCGTGCTTACGTGGTTTTTATAAATCATTGTTGAAAGCACGTTATCATTTTAAACTAACGTAAGAACAGTTACCACAGCGTTTACATAAAGTATGTCAAAACATTACTTAACATATTTAATGTGTACCCACACAGCATATGGATGAAGATTTGATTTGACGGTTTTGTTTAGGACAAAGCCCTTGATGGTGTTTACCATGAAAGTTGATTCTCTCACAAACGCTAATGACTTTATTTTACATTAAAAAGTAACGAAAGATGAAAGAGAGGGAGTAAAGTGGAAAACAAGGATGTTGTCGGTGTAGGCTTATTAGTCAGCAGACAGAATTAGGCGCTTGAAGTCCTCCCGTTCAAGAAGTAGAAGCAGAATAAACTACTACACTCCATCTAATAAAAGAAATGAGATGAAAGATGCTTGGGCCATGTCATTCCGTTCAGCCTTGTTAACTCGAACCTTTCTGAGCACAAACTTTCTCCTAAACACTGAGTCAGCGGAATCCAGTGGGAAGGATGCCTTCAGTGCTACTGTCTCCCATGAATATTACACAACGCAATTACACTTCCCTATGAAAATGATACCACGGTGAGGAGCCTCCACTCAATTTGTCCTCTAGCATAGATATTTTAAAAATCACTAAACATTTCCGCATCACCATATCTATTGGCGTTGATTGTAAGTATCAGTCTTCAAAGAACAGGATTACTGAATTATTGAGCGACCCGGGCCGGTGGTCTGCTGTGACCCAGTCTTTATTTTTATCTAAAGAAATCTCCTTGCATCTCATTCCGCCAATCTACTCCTATGCTGTGCAGAGTTTTAAGTGACACTGCAGAGAAAAGAGTCGCAACATGAGCAGTTTTTATTATCGCGTTATTACGCTGTGTTAGTTAGAAAAAACAACGGGACCGTCAGCCCAGATTGTCTCATTAATACAAAACCATTTGTGCCAGACAAGCACAATGACGATGCGACTGGCACTCAGTTGCATGCGATCTTTCTCAGCCAGAATATGCCCATTCACCTTCTTAATGATCTCTGCCACTTAACATAATGCCACACTTGCTTCATAAAAATCAAGGCTGGTTGACATTTGACTAGAGAAAGGTTCATCTGTCATTACTATACTTGCATTATGGTGCAGTGGGTGGTTCTCGGAGGAATATAGTGGTAAAGAATAAAAATTGTGGCAGCTATACGTATGCTATTCCTATCCCTCAACAGCCGCCAGCTTTCTCCTACAACCATTTATCATTCTGTGTCACTCTCTCCAATGTTTCATTGTTTGCACCCTTCCTGCTCACGGCTCTAACACAATTGCAGAATCATAGGCGGCTGACTCAATGCGTAAATTAGCCTGTTTACACTAATCTTGCAAAGAGATCTCGTGGATGACACTACAGGGTAATTATAATACAAATACAACCCCAAAACAAGCTACATATCCCGTAAATTCTTATCTATACTACTCCCTGTTTTTCCAATATATGTATATATCGAAAATATACTTGTGCACATTCTACACTGTGTAGTTTTCAAGCAAGCAGCTTATCATGTCGCTTGGTTAGAAGCAGGTGGGTGAGTAGGTTGGGTCGATATCCACTTATCTTTCCTCGTCAAATATCAACTCTTAACTTTATCCGTCTGACTCACTGGGTGGAAGATTTCAGGATATCTGCCTTGATTAGGGATTCAGGAGCTCTTTTGCCATTTTCCATTAAGATTCGGAGACAATCCGATTACTGCAAGTCCCAGCTTCCGTACAACAACATATTGATGACTGGGGAGCTACATTATTGTTACTACAGCACGATTGCCCGGTGGTCGCTGTTGTTATCCATAACAAAGTCCACAGCTGCAGGGTGGGTGGCAACCCGCAGTTATGTCCAACAAACAAAGCTGACAAACCATCCCCCGCTTCTTTGCGTGGACTCCATTTGTCCTGTCTCCTGGTGGACGTTAAACAGCGTGAAGGCAATTAACTATTGTGACAAATCGTTTGACAAATGAACACTAGACATGACGAGCAGGACAGAGGAGTAGCACCAGGAGAAAAATGTTACTGCTTATTATATTTTACCACTTCTTTGGAAACATACAAGAAAATACAGACGCTACTGCATGGATAGTAACTTACATTAGCTACCGTTGTGTAAATAAGATTTTTGAAAATGGGCATGAAAGAGAATAATTGGACAAGTTAAATTGTCAATTGAGCAGAAACAATTGGGCTCTGCTAATTCTGAAGAATGTGCTGCAATGTGTATAATATGCAAAATACCGCAGGATTGGCAGGATCGGTTGCCGTGTCAGACTTTTATTTTTGTCATTTCGTGCATTTCGCCATTAACTTGGTTGGTGAATATCTCCACATTAATCTATGGCCCGTATTTTCCACTAAAAATATTTACCATTTACCCCCTGGCAACCATCTGATATTGTGTATTTATATGTATAGTAAAAACAGTCAATTGTGCCTTCCCTCTTCGTCCTCAGTGGCCGCGTGACTTCCAATGAGTAATGACCCATTAAGGAAACTCTTCGTTGTCATCAAGAATATACCTGCCTGACCGTAAAATTTTATTGGGGAGCAACTAAACAGTACTGAGTAGAATAGATGAGAAACAAATACAAACATAATGAAAACGAAGGTACCTGTCTCTCTTTTATGGTGGATGCATGCTAATGTAACTACCACCAAAGGGTAATTCATGACATTGGCTCTGCACAATTTGTCGGATCGTTACTTTTTTAAACTCTGGAAATAAATCGAACTGAACTATAAGTAGCCAAACGAATCAAGTCTTCAACTACCATTTGGTCAGTAACTCGTTAGATGTTTGGCTGAGATTTATTGATTAAAAATTGATCGGCCAACTGCTGCTGTCTTTTGAAAAAGTGCAACAGTGTTTACTTATTGGGAAACTGCCCTACTGCACCATAACGTGTACTCCATCTGCGTCTATTTCCTTATTCAACGAAAAGAAAGAAGGCAAAAAAGTAGACGAGGAAATTCCAGTTTTCTATACTTTGGCTGTTTCCAAGGCAAGAAAGAAATCGACTATTATTGCGGAGACAAGAAGGAGCAACATTCTCCGGGCGAAATGCCAGTCTGGCGCCCGACATTCAGGCGCTACAAAAAATCTTTTTCTGTATCAAATCTACGTGTCCTCCTCCCAGCTTTCTCTCGAGGAAAAGTACGGCGCAGAGGGAGATGCGTTGGGTGGTTGTGTCTTGGCTTTGAAGAAAGTGAACACAAATGGATTTATATCTCCAACTTTTTGCTGGGAGGAAATCACAATGTTTTTCATGCAATTATATTTACTGTGTAGCACAGTTTGTGCTCATTACTACTTTTTCTTTGCAAGAAAGCGGTTTTATACGTATGTAGCAATCGGAACAAATGCACTTTTTATACTGTTTAAGTACTATTTGTCAAATTTACAATCATTTTTAATTTGGAGGTACTTAATTGAGAGCCAGAGTAATAAAATAATTCCACATTAATAGGATTTTCTACTTCGGTCTATACTATATCCTTAAATGCGGTCTGAGAATAAAGCCTTCAAAAATGCGCAGTTGCACTAAAATGTGTCTAAAAAAACAACTGAAGTGAACAAACCCAAGTCAAGTGTTTACTTCCAGTCGAAATCTATATGTAAATTGTCGCAAACACTATTGGGACCCCACTCAAATACTTGTTTTATTCCAACCTGGTTGACTGAGAGAATCAGAATTAATCTAAAATGCTACAAACTTGCAGAATAGGAGCTCAGAGCAAGGTAACAGAAGCATGTTTTTTGTTTGAGACGGAAGAGAAAGTGATTACATACTCACTTCACAACGCATTCTGATATCATAGCTTTTATCTGTTTACTGGTACATACTACTGTTCTGCTCCTGATGCCCTGGTATTTACAATTCACTACCACCAACAATCTGGCCAAGGTCCAAAAGCATTTTAGTGACCATGTCCTACGTCCACAAGTGAATTCTTGGCCATAGCTTTCTCACTCGGCTTACCTGAATGAATAGATTTTATTCCACACCCGTGAAAGCTTAGAAAATTGAAACCAATGGCCATTATCATAGAATACGTAAGAGGGCCTCAGTTTGGGATGTTTATTGTTCAAGAGCTTAACTGGGTTACCAAGTAAAATCAGAGCTACGAGAAGCTCGTCTAACTTGTACCACACCCTATGGAGCGTATGTTCTGTTGATTATTAATGGGAAAGTCATTACTTGTCGAGATTAGTGTGATATGGCTTCTGTTAATTTTTATGGCGCAGTAAAATATAAAGTAAACAGTTTGAGGTTTTCCAGCTATCTTAATCAAGAAATGATTTGTTCCCTCGTTTTCATAACTGAAGGAAGATATGGGAAAAAAGGAGAAATGAAAGTCTGGAGTGAGAACCTGAAGTATGATGGAATTTCTTTATTTTATTCTCCTTCAGCCATTTGTTACGAGCAAGATTATTGCTGGCAGTGGATAGATAATGAAAATGAGCATGAAGTAGTGGTTTAATGGGAAGGAGATCAAATTTTCAAAGAAAGTTAAAATTCCAGGGCCCGGTTGGTTGTCCCACTTACACCAAGTCAAAGCGGGGTTGTGCTGCAACATTTATGAAGCAAATGAAATTAATCAGTGGAGGACGGCGCTCTATTGCTGTGGCTGGTGGTAGAGAAATTAGAACTAAAGAGAGGGAGAAGTTGGCGAGAGTAGTGTGGTAGTCCCGTGGAGAGACTAATGAGTTGATCTCGGTCGGATTAACGAATTACATAAAGTGGAAAATTTCCTAGCGAATTTGACTTTTTGACCGCCACCAAAATCTCTGCAAACTACTTTTTGCAAACTGCCATAGTCAAGATGTGCACGAGCTCGTGAGCTTTTTTCATTATTGACCAGAGCAAAGGATTTAATCCACATTCAATGTTTGCATTGTTTGGAAACAGATCAGATAGAACGGTGAAAAGGAAATGTGCCGAGACTTCAATGGAACTGGGACGATATGTATTCATGAAGTGTCCAGTTGGGCCCACGTGGACAGGATTTAGACAGGCCCAACTGAGCTTAGCTAAAGTTCTGAGTTCACCTCAGATCCTGAGATAGATAGATTTTGGAAACAGAGGAGAATGATTTGATCCAATTTAATTGTAATGAGAAACTCTGTCCAGAGTTTCTATCTTCTATATTGGATCTGTGGCGGATACATATGCGTAGGAGAAAGTAGGAGTTTGTCGAATCTCTCTCGACTCTATGGGATTCCTTTTCTTTTTTCGTACGACGTGACGGCAGAGGTCAACTCGAGTGATTTACGCATCCATATTGCAAACTTAATTTTAGAAGCTTAGCCAGAATTGAGAAGAATGGGTAGGAAAAAGGGAAAGGAAAATGAAGCAGCGGGTGAAAGTAGGACTGACAGTGACTGTGGGATTGCATTAAATCTATCCTTTTCCTCATCCTTGTTGAATTTTAAATGACTGCGTCACTGACTGTCGCATCTCAATCAGACTTTTGGCATTCCACCACTCCTTAGCTAACGCAATTCAAGGATCCTCGCTGAGCGTTTATTGCATTTAAGAAATATGAAGTGAACCATGGAAGGAAGAATAGAGAAGCAAAATTAAATAGAGCTGCACTTGAGTTACAAGGAGCAAAGGAAGGATATTTTCCTATCGAAGGTACTTAAGGCATTGGCTCATGATCCCAACTACTCTACTTCTACTCCTGCTGTCAAAGCAGAGCACAGAAATCTAAATGAAGTTTAAGAAAATTGAGAAAGAATTCAGAACAGAGGTCCGGAATAAGGATGAGATGAGATTAGTTGGAAATGCGAGGTTGCACATATGGAGCAGGAAACGTAGCAGCCACACAAAAACTGGCAAAGGCAGATGAAGCAAACTGCAAATATACATAATTTAGCAAGAGAAAGGGAAGCAAGGTGTGGAATAACAAAACGAAAACTTTTCTCTCTTCCCACTGTTGGTTAGTGTGGTGTAGTGTGGTACTTTGACGGCTGCTTACTATCATCCAACAGTCAATGCATCACTTTGTCCTAGCATCCATTACAGCATTTCATTCCCAATCCGGGAATAACACCCCATCAAGAAGAATGTTTGCCTACTTGTGGGACTGTACAGAGGAGAGAAAGTTTTGCAGGGGTGACACGGATTCCCACTTTTGCATCCTCTCCGCAATTTTCTTGTTTAGATGTTTAACAAAAAATGGACAGTGGTAAGCACAGCGATGGTTTTTGGTAGGCCAGGTGGACACCCCGGAGTGCGAATGGGGCTGCTCTGCTCCGGTTTTCTGTGGGATGAGCAAATCTGGCCTAGTGGACCGACGTGATGTGAGAGTCAATACCACGGTTAAAGCTACATAGTCGTTGCTGAGCATCTACGATTTCGAGGTTTGCCTTTGCGGATGTTGATGATGATGATACTGCTGTTTTCCGCCGGAAGTCAAACCAATCTGCCGAGATGCACGAATGCTATGAAAGAGAAAGCACAAACATAAATCCATGCTCTGACCAACCCAAATTGTGCCACTCCGTTTGGACACCTCCATTCTCTCCAAGACCATCTCCATTCTAGGAGGCAATGTTTGAGATTTTGTCAGATTTGGATGATATACAATGCCAGCAACCAATTCTTGTTATTTCTCTTTGATGACAATTTTGATGACTATAGCATAACCAAATCTAATTACGTGAACCAAGCTATCTCTTGCAATCAAGTATTTTTGTGTTGTCTAGTACTGCAAAGGATACTCTAATATTTCATGTGCACAGGAATGACATACTCTTGATGCCAAAATTTAAGAATCCCTATCTCGGCGTTGATTCAATTCTCTCGTGACCGTAACGCGGAAAATCTCATACCCGCATTTTCTTTTACTTACAAGGAGTAAACAAACGCTATGTTGGCTTTGCCCCGTCGCCTGACTTGCTTCCGTTCTTCCGGATGAGACACAACAGACACGTTTTCTAAACTCTGTTCATTTTACTTTGTTTCTTGCTTACTGCTAAAGGAATGGGATTGCTTCCTTCAATTAATCCCTTTCACGATGAAGACAAAGGAACCTCCCTCAAATCTCAGTATCCACCATCCGCATGGTCGTATCACTACCAAATGCTGACTGCTTACCATTAGTAGTAGTTGTGCACCCTGGTAACGGTGACAGAAAACAATTTGAGCCCACAAAAAACGAGGAGTTAGCTAAGCATTTGTTTGGCGAGGTTAAGTCCTTCTCAGGCTTCTCTCTGGAATTTAGAAGTTTACTTCGTGAGATAATACAACCTCGGTTTTTAGGTGGATTCTTATTCTTAGATGGATTCCCTTGTATGGTGAGATGGTTGTTTGTGAGCCCATTTTTTAATAGTTGAGTGCTATTCACTCCTTGTCCTTTTCTGCATTCTCATTTCTTTTTTCCAAACAAATCGTTCATAAAAAATTTAGATCTGGCAATCAAAATCAAAGAAGAAGCCACTCCAACGAGTTGATTCCATTTGACAGGCCATCGTTCTGTCGCCGAAGTATGTACTCGTTTCAAATTCGCTCTGTCTTTGCATAGAGACCATCAATTCCAACCTGCTATGAATAGTTTCTCCTTTACTTCAGGCAAATCAGCAGCCATTACATTGTTACGCCCTTTCTCAAGTCGTTAGTTCTATTTCCCATTCAAATAATGGCTGTAAAACTGGATGAGCTTTTTCTATTAGGTTCTTTGATTTGCACTTCATTATTTGGCATCAAATTTATTAGCTCACTTTCTCTTCACTTGCAGGACAAGGGAAGAACTTCGTCATTGCATATGTCCATTTAAGATTAAATTAATATTCACAGTTTTGAAACATAATTTTGCCCTACTTACAGTTTCCAAATTGTGCGTATTAGTGTCCTTCCGTTGATCGAATTCTTGATGGTTGCAGGCGCTTAGTGTTTCACTACATTACAAATACACTAATACTATTGAATCCGATTAAAAAATACAAAGGCTGTGTTATCGACATATTATGATTGAGTTTGTGAGTTTCAGTTTTCTCGTGGCATAACGAGCTGTATTCATCATTTTATAACAGTTATTACGGGATGTGTTCATCCCCATCATAATGAATTGGTTGAGCAACTTTCACTTCATTGCAGAGACAATCTGCAAATAAATTCCAAATTTGACTCCATGATTGTCTTTTTTGCTCAAGGAAATCTGAGAGTTTCTTGAGATGATGCATATCTTATGCAATAGTGGTAATATATGCATGAAAGAAGGACAAAGTGGAGGTTGTTTAGTAGTCGAATGCAGAAACAGTTATTATGTAGGATGTGTTGTTTGATGTGCGGGGTGGCTGACGAACTACAAAATTTGGGTGTGTAGCTATAAAAGATGTAACTACATAATAAAAATGCTAACTAGCATTTATGTCTTCAGTTTAGTACCCATAAGTTACTCTGTGAGAGAACTAAACAAAATGCAAAACAGCAAAACTTGACTCGCTTCCGTCCAAACCAACTCTACTAGTCCCAAGGAGAAGAGAATGAGGGAGGGATTCTTCCTGGCTTCGTGTTTTATAGCTGTTTCATGTTCATGTCGAATTGTCGATTCTGTCATTCTCCTGCATCCAGTCCACAACACTGCTGCAGAACTAGCGACCGGTGCCACCACAAATAGAAGTGAAAGTATTTTGTAGTATGCCTAAATAGAGCAGAGTATAATTTACTGAATTTAAAGAAAATGTCATATTTCTCAGTCTGGCCAGGTAAGCGCGTTCACCTGTTTACTTGCCGTAGTAAATGCCATCCAATATGTGCTACCACAATAATACAGAACCGATTTAAGAACCAGAATCACCAACCAACAGAGTTTAGTTGGTGTGTCAAGATCCTCTCTTGACAATGAATTCCCAATGTATTCTTTCTTTGGTTTGAACAATGAACGATGGCAGCTCTGCTGCATTGCCTTATCTGCAATCATTTCTTTCTTCATACCTACCATGTTCAAGGGATTTCTCGGGTCAATTTTACGCAAAATGTTGCCTCCATTTCCTTTTATCCCTTGTATTTTTTTACTTGAAGAGAACGCGCTCAGCCTGTTCCCGTGCCTTTATACTTGGCTTGCTTGATTCATCTGTACCCAAAGGAAAAGAGAGTAGCGGAATTGGGATTGGATCTGCTTCGTGAAATTCTTCTTCATGGCTTGATTCTTGGTTTTGGTGGTTGTAGATTCCTCAGCTACAGTTAAATGCCGGAGTAAATTATGATCTCCATGCACCAAGGTTTTAGGGAGGCTTACATACATATCTGTATCTTTGAGGATCCGTGTCAGTGGAGTTTTCTCTCAAAGGACACACACGGCACGATGGATATGTGTTTTGTTGGTTGGAGCCCATTTGTGGATATGGATTGCTCTGCTCTGCTTATCCTCGCATCTCTCCGTTTCCATTCCCTCCTCAATCTATCAACTGGTCAACTCTCGTTACCATTTCCAGGTTGGGGATTAGCCTACTGGTCTCCTACTCTCGGCTTACCCGCATTGATCAACCAACCGACAAAGGGGGCTAAGGGATGGGTATGTACACCCCATAGACAGAGACCAATCGCACCTCACTGCCTACACAGAGTCATATAGATAGTTCTTCCAAAAGTCACTTATCTCATGCCTAGCTTGATAGCTTGCCAAAAAGCTAAAGATCGAGGTTCGCTGTAAGTTTACTTCATCCAATCAATATCACACGGACACTGTTGTTGGGCTGCTTGAAAAGTCACAGGGATCCCAATCAAAAGGCGAATGGCAAATATGAACTACGCCACTTTCTCTCTAGACGTGAGTGAATGAATGCGACCTCGTAGGGATGTCCCTAGTGGCTCCTTTCCTGCTAGCTGAAAAAAAATTCAAGTGCTCCTCAACTTTTCAGACACACAGTTCGAGATTACTGCACAAGTCTTGGAAATGATTTCACATCCACACCATCATTTGAACACCATTGCATGCTCTTCCAATAAAAATAAGCAACCTATTTCCAATTTGTACGGAGAACATACTCCTTCCTATATTTGGGCCAAATATTGATTTAAATTATATCTATAAACTCACCATTATTGATTGGAATAAAAGTTTATCTTTCCATATTGTGCTCACTCACTCGATGGCAATGCTACTAACTCTAAATCATCTCAAAGATAAAACATGGATAGGGGTCTGTTTGTTGAGGAGTTTCCAAGTCGCAAATTGGATTGTCAGCAGATCACAAGTTGGGTTGAATGGTTGTTGGCATCCAAGTCATGAGGAATAACAGGTTATTAAGTTCTCGTATGAATGTACATATGAAGCCCATCACACTTCTAATGTTAACTCAGCCTTAGGAAGGATTCTGGTTTTGTAGCTACCTAAAGTCAAATAGGGAAGAAACTTTGACAACTTTGTACCATGTATCGGTACTGGTAGGATGTTGGAGTATGAAATAGTGGTTGCATGCAACTTTGGTGGTGAAACGAGATTCAGGTTACGACAAACACTGTTGGACCAGGAAAGAAGTATTGTGGAAAAGAGATATTACTTCTTTCTTTTATGGGCTTTTATATATTTGCCAGCAGTATCCGTGAGTGAGAAAGAGTTAGGAAAGGAAGAGCAGAAGAAGAAAGCATTCAATGTACTGGTGGGGTTTGCCTGACTGGATGATGGTGGTCCGATGAGATGGTAGCCCACCAAAGAAATAAAGTTGGTTGATGACTTGGAGGAGAAAGAAAATCCTTTCGTTAAAATATTATTCCATTTGTTTTGGTACTCGGCCAAGCATGAAGGAGCCGCGTTTATGCCCATCGGTACAATAACGAAGGCGGACGCAACACAAAGTTCTACTTACCAACAGCTTTACCTTACTCACTTCACTACATTCACTACAAACAAAGTACCAAGGAGTACAGACCAACCTACCAACCCATAAACTTTGCAAACTAACTAAACTGTAACTAAAAAGCTTCACCGCATGTTAACACACTTATTTCCGAGTTTGGTAGAAATCGCAACCATTGTTCTCCGTTGTGATGAACGCCTTGATTTTTCAGCATTTCAACGAAACTTGTATCACAGTTGGTGAAAGTTAAGGTAAAAGGTCAATTCTTTTAGGTGGTAACAAAATAAGGTGAAAGCTAGTTACACCCATGAATCTATCTGCTCAGAAAAATGCAGTAAAATGTGGCTGTCCCGAATAAATACAATTTGTGTTCAAATTGCTAAACATGGTTTTGTGCTGTCATTTTTGGAGACCGGCCCTGTTTTTAAATGTCCAGAGTGATACTAACAAGGAAGACTGGAACAAAAGATGAGAATCAAGATTTTCACTCAATGTACAAACCGCCACACCTCTCATCGGATACAGTTCAATCTTTTTGTGAAGCTTATTGATTGATGGAGCACACCAGTGGCATCATTAAAAATAACAATGGTTTGGTTGAAGTCTGCTGATTGATTCAAATTGCTAAGGAATGGTGATAATGTTCCTACCTACAATCTACCGTCCATTGCAGGAATCCTTAGCAGACATGGAACATTTCCCATTATTTCCTACTACTAGGAGAGAACTTGGTTGGCAATGAAGTGAGTAGGTGGTAGCCACATTGTTTGAGGTTAAGAGAAGACGAGGAAAAGAGTTTTGAGCGTTTAGGTAGATTCCCATTATTGCTCTAGCCACCATTCACCAATCCAGCACCCAACCAGAAAGCAAAACGGTGGAATGATATCATGTACGTTAAGGTCTATGTGGTGGCACTGGGTTTGGATTGGTGGCTACAAGCCATAAAATAAAGGTGAGTGGTTTGAAAAATCTCATAAAATTTCCAAAAATTCCTATAAGTCTATATGGAGCCTTTGGATGAAGCCTTTGACATATTCATGAATTATTCAGAAATTCTCTGGAGAAACTAACTCATCCTTTCCGTTCTCCGCATTGCACTTTTTTTCACTCAGTATACGACTGGAGAGAGTATGAATTGCTCAATCCTTTACATGCCTTCACCTCACCATTCACAGCTTCGCAATGGGAAATCCCGTGCATCTCACCAATGGAAATCTCCAGTCTGTCATTTCACCAGGAACAACCGCACCACTATACCGTTACTACCACCAATCACACTGTACTACTCCCTCTGAAAGGGTACAGTCTCACAAATCCAACTTAACTCAAGACGGAGAGAGCACATGCAAACTAATAAGACCACCTCATGCATCCTTTCCATAGTATGCTTTTCTTCTACGGCAGAAATTTCTGTGATAGTTTTTTTCCCTTCATTTCGGTAAATAAGGTATAATGCGACTGAGTGGGTCTCATGTCCAAGCAGATGTTCCTCTTCCAATTTTCTTTTACCTGTTTTCACCTCTTTTTCCTATTGATGCGGACCACGTTATAAAATTAGAGCGGCTGGGATGTGGTCACACAAGTTGAGTTCATATCACACACGAACCCTTTGGATTTTTTCGTCATAAATTGGATGGAAGAGAGAATAAAGGCGACTTCATTTCTTTGGGGGGAAATAAAAAGAAAATTTTCAGAACGGGATGCCCATGGAGGCTCTTCTGTTTCCTTCTCTATTTCCACGGTCTACACGGCTTGTTAACTAAGATACAGTGGAATGAATCCTGCCTTTACTTGCTTACTTCACTCGGGTAACATCATGTTGCAGTCTTTGCTGAATCAACGAAACAAGAAATTGGGTTTATTCTACGTAGAAAACATTACTCTTCAAAGTTTTTGATGTGTCTTTTCCCAACCACAAGAGTTGCCTAATCTAGTAGTCCCAACTCAACATTAATTCTTTTTTGTTTGATTTTGTGTTGGCTTCTCCTCGCGTTTGTTATATAAAAATAAGCAAATAATAAACTACGACTTCCCTTTTTGAGATTATGGTATCTAGGAAATTACAAATATTTATTTTATTTTATGTATTACATTTTGATCTCCCAACTGATGAGGAGTTGGCCAGGTGACTGGATAACGCAAATAATGTAGGTCAGTTCGGAGAAATAAGTGAAACGAACAAATTTTTCTCGCCCACAAGCAAATCATAACTTTGTTCTGATTGGATGCTGAAAATGATTCAGAGTAGAGGAGAGGAAACATGTGTTGCTTATTTGCCCTCCTCTGTCCTTTCAACCTTGCAGAACGACTTTTATTTTGGCTTGTTGAAGTAAAACAATGAATATAAATTGAGGGAAGAAGCGCCCTTAATGGTTTTACCCTTTGTGACCTCCAACATGCACCATCAACTTGATCGGACCAAACTCTTCTCTAATTTGCATACAACATTTCCACATTAAAATTTCCATCCGACCTCTCCTCGCCTTATCTTGTTGAACATTGGCCT
>JAAXNX010002427.1:0-13524 GCA_036491905.1 Folsomia manolachei
ACCTTACATAATGGCCATTGTATGACCTTATGTACTCGATTCAATGAAATCGTAATGTAATAATCAATTTTTTAAAATCACAATGGTTGATTTATATAAAAAAAACTAAATCGCAATGACGATGCATTCAAAGATAACAAAATTGCACTCGTAATGACGATGCATAGAAAAAATTGAAATCACAATGATCGATTCAATATTGTTCTAAGTTGACTATGATGAATAATGAAAAATTAATCAAACGGCAATTCTTGACCAGGAAAGTTTTGGACCTGCTGATCGTGGGGTATTTCTTCCGGGTTCGAGATTGACGTGCGATACTTAAAAATGACGGACAGTTGGATGACACCCGATTTATAAAATGTCGTGGTCGAATTCGTTTCTTGTCTGAAAATTCGTAATCTACACTCATCCTCTGGTTATCATCCTGTTTCTACTCCTAGCTGTTGGTCCACCCATAAAAATATACCGTGATAAAGAATATTAAGGAATTTTGAACTCTTTAAAGTAAGCAAAGTTTTAAAGTTATGTGTCTTAAATTACTAAAATCGAACTGAATGTGTTTCTTATATAACATTTATACGTTACAACAAACGGATTATGATGATAATTAATGTATCTTAAATTATGGCAAACATTTTGGTGTCCCTGTGTGACAGATTTTAAACAAAAGACTGATTAAGAAAGAAAGCCGTCCACAACACCGATGGGTCGGGTCGTGTCGGATAAAGTTAACTAATAATTAAAATTGTATATCCATCATTTATTTTTTAACAAGATTTAGATCGTAGTAAGAAAAGCCACCGAGTGACTCTCGGTAGGATTTCGTTCACCCTTGAAAAAGAAGTAAGCTATAAGAAGTTGCAAGTAAGAATAAGAAGAGGTCGATTATTGCCGTGACTCGGCATCATAAAAAAATATCTGTCGCAAGTGAGTACGAAGTTGAAGTTGAGAATCTTCCCCTCCTGGGGTGTCCACCGTTCCACGCTTTGCATTGCAGGCTGCCAGGCCAGGGGTCACACACAGACAGCTCTCGATAACTAAGGTCGATCAGCAGAGAGGTGAAGGAAGGAAGAATTGGCAAGGAAGGAAAGGAGGAGCACTCCAGTGGGTGGGAGAGAATCCCAGCCCCAGTGAGGCTCCATCTATCCATCGGTCGTCAGTCCATGCCGTGTCTCGGTTTGACTGCTATGTTGTACAACAAGGCGGAGCTGGCCGTGTCTCGGCCCTCTCGACATGTGTGTCGATTGTCATCAAATTTGCGCTGTGTTCAGTGCCGTCGGGAATACGACCCTTCCCTTTTGCAAACTGTGTCCATCTCGGTTTGACATCTCATCCATCAGCACGTCTTGTGGTACGTAAGATGCCTTGCTCACGTAAGGTCACTACGCTAATGGTCCTAAAAAGACCGCCACAGATTACATCACATCACCACATCCATCCATCCAGACCATCCATCCAATCCACCCACATCCAGTCCAATTTTCCACCCAAAGATACCCATCTTGACCTGATGCCGGACGAGAGATAAGTAGCTTGTGGCCAGGCGAGGCATGCAGTCCCTTTCCTCCCAGATAGATGAGCAGTTCAAGTTGAAGCGCAGCTTGTAAAGTAAGTCCTCAAATCCGAGGTAGTTTCTTGTACAGATGCAGCAGCGCAGTCAGACAGAGAGAAGTCCCAGTCCGGCCAGGTATCATCCTCTAATTTGCGCCCTTGATTCTAAGATGATCTTCCCACCCACCACTTTCCCATCCCACACTGCACATATCCATCCTACAGTCGCAAGTCAAGTGTTGGGTCGTATGGTCGCTGAACATGATGACAAGACTTGACATTTCCGAATCCAAATCCCTCTCAATATTGGTATTGGACGATAGGATAGACGAGTTGACGAAATAGAAGCACCCTTCTCATCCATCCCACCTTCTTGTATGTAATCAATTACCTGTATTTTCAAATAATCAAGTTCCTACTCCCTTGGTCGTTCGCAATTCGTAAGAAAACAAGGTATTCAATATTTGGGGTCTCGTAAATTGTTCCTCTCCCATCAAGGTTTTTGAAGGTTATAAAGAAACAACAAATTCAACATGGAGGATGCATCAATCTGCTATTTCAAAACTAACCCCCCTCCAGTCGCGTTCTTAAATATCGGCAATTTTAAAGTCATCATCTATTACACCACATCAACCTGAGCCCTGACCTGAGTATTTGGTATCATCAATTTATTGTCGTGACGGAACACATCACAAAATCACTACTTAAAATGGATCCATCCTTCGTCAGATCCCTCCACTTCATTCAATGTGACAGGAGCATCGCTTTTTACGACCTTAAGATTGAGATTGGGGAAGGGGTCCATCGCTATATAAAACCCTGATCTATGAAATCTTGAGCGAGAAAGCAAGCGGTGAGGACTGAATAGCGGTCCGTGAAAGACCCAAATGCACTTTGGGACAGGTCATGAATTTTTAATCATTTGGCATTTACTATAAGTAACATAATATTTCTTGCAATAATAAAATGAAAATAAATACATTTTGTATTCTTGTAAAACATTATTTTTATTGCGATTTTTTCAATCAACTATACAATTTTGCATTCAATTTCATAAGACGTTTGCTCTGGTGCGTTTTCTTAGCATATATACATAGCGATTATTCACAAGGGTGAATTTCAATTCTCACTAGATTCAGATCATGATTCTGGAGCTGCGTGTTTCTCCGCATGGTAGACCTTAAAAATTGTTGACAACACCGGAGCCGTTTCCAAATCATTCAACCAAATATTCGCACTGGAAGGACTTTCTAAAATGTTCAGAAATGCAAGTAAACATTTAGGATTGCTCAACCCAAGCCGGACAGTGGGTGTGGAGGTAAGACTTTGAAAGAGGTGGCTTTGAGGATCCAGCCCAGTTTCAGACTCGTTTTGGCCATCCGGTAATTTCTTTCCAGTAGCCAGCAACTCGGCAGCAGGATCCTTGGTATTTTTTGTAACTCGTAGTGCTTCAATAATCTGGTCTTCTTGGAATCCCATTTCCTTTAAGGCCTCTATTGCTTTTACATTAGGACGAAATTCACGCTTTCTTATTTCCGCCAATCCAGCTACAATTCCACCTACAGTGCAGACAACTTCAGGAGGAGGAGGATACTGAAAAGTTGTTCCTTCGACAGGTTTATTTGTTGCTTGTAGTCGCCTCTTCACTCTTGAGTGAACCTAAAATATTATTAAAAGAATTATCACGCTTACGCCATAAATATTGTCAATTTGTCTCGTTATTTTGATTTTCATTTTGCAATTTTTGCATAATAATATGAATTTCTCCTCCGTACCTGTTGACATATAAGGTCAGCATCCGGATTTGCATGGAGTAACGTGGCCATTACGGATACCAATGAAATTATTATCTTTCTCAGCTCCAACTGAAACTACAAAAAGGTAAATCTTTAAAATAAAGGTTGCTCTACTCTTATCCCTCATCACTCGGGAAATAGTTTTTAGTCTTACATCAACACTGGCCTCGACACCAGACGAATCCTCCGCAAAGTGTGTGTTACGACCTCCAGATGCCCGTTGATCCTTGAGCTTTGGCGCAGGTAGAGATGGAACAGGGAGTTCCTTGGTGGCTGCGTAAATTTCTGCGGATGTGGGCGTCTTTAAATCCAAATCCTTATCAGACTCTGGTGCATTCGCTGATCGCCTCCGTATAAAGAATAACATATCATTTTCCGACAAGTGCTCCTCATGAATGGCGTGAGTGTCTCCCAAACTTCGAGACTCTTTTGGAAAGATCACTGTAAAAGAATTAACAAACTGAAATTTCTTTATTATTAATGTATTACAATAAAAATGAATTACCTCTAAAGTTGTCCGGACCAAGGGACGTTTCTTCGGGGTAGAAGTGAGCAAAAACGAGTCGTTTCATCCCCTCCACCGTAAGGGATGGGTCAATCTGTCCCTCCCAGAGGCGACCTTCGGCACTCATCACTTGCAACTTGGTCCCCATGAAGGTCAACGTGGATTCCGATACAAACATCGTCTCTTTAGAATTAGGCACAATAAAAATACATTAAAATTTACCCATTTTTAAAACAAACTTTCCCAAATGACTCAACTTACTTATTGTTTGCTGTCTCCAGTTATTTAATTTTCACAACATTACCCCACACAAAATACTGACTGGTATATAAATTGTGGGTGCGGGTTCCCAGGGTCCCAATTTTGAGGTCGTCACCAAATTATTTTCAGAATTTAAAAAATTGCAACGTTCTACATCGTTGATGATTGAAAATATTATGCTTCGGGACAAATGATGTTTTGATGTTTATCTATAGAGTTTAGCTATTGTTTTTGCAATTTGAAATTGCAACAATTTGTTTTATGCCTCTTCGAACTAGGTTATATTATGGTTTTTCCAAATTTGCAACGTTCGTTTCACAATCTCATCTCACCTCCTCTCAATTCACAACCGGGTGCAAAGAATAACAATCCCAAAAGATAAATCGTGCAATTTTGTCATTGTACTTTGCTGTTTACAATTATCCTAATTTAGCAAACAAACCATAAATTCAACAATGTCAGGCGAATTTAAAATGCCGGGACTACTTCCGGTCGCAAAACAAAAGAAATCTTTAGAAAAACCGGAAGACGAAAGTGGAATATCGTCATCTGCGGATTCCGGACTTTCAAAGTCCGGACTTTCTGACTCTGACGACACTTCTGAAAAATCAACATCAAATCTGTCGCCAACCGGAACTGACGACGGAACCCTGTCATCCGCCCCTGCTCATCAGGACAAACAAAGAGATCGAGAACCACCCAAATCCAGGGACCAGCTTTTACAAGAAAAACAAGCAAAATACGCCGAAATTTTATCCTCCCTGAAATACCAACCACCCGAGGGTGTCGCTTCGAGCTCTGCGGATTCCAGATATTCCTTTGAAGTCTTAAAAAATGGGACAATTGTGGATCGTTTTAAATTTAGTAGATTAGACAACAAAGGCTTTTATGTCGTGGGTCGAGTTCCGGGTTGTGATGTGACGGCTGAAAATCCTACTGTGTCGAGAACACATGCCATTCTGCAGTTCATTTCCTGTCCGGTGGCCAAGGGTAGCAAGAAAAAAGGTCAGGATGATCCAGGGAGGGTTGGAAATGGAGAGGCTGGCATTCCGGATAGAACGGGGTTGTACTTATTTGACCTGAATTCCACTCATGGGACGTATATCAATAAAAATCAGGCTCTTCCTAGTAGGTAAGGGTTCCTAAATCAATTTGGTTTTAGAAATAGTACTTGAATGAAGTTTTTTTTGTTTTATTAGGTACTACCGACTCCGTGTTGGTCACGTTCTTAAGTTTGGGAATTCGACGCGACTTTATGTCCTCCTCGGCCCTTCGGAGGATGAGGAGGAGGAAAGTGAAAAGTCGGTGACGGAATTGCAGAATGAACGATTGCAACGAGAACTGGCCAGAAAGAAGCTGGATGAGCAGGGAATCCTTATTAAGACCTCTTCCGGAGAGGATGGCGTCGAAGAGGATGGGTGTGCGTGGGGAATGGGTAAGTAAAGATGTCGATAAAAGAGATTGAATGAAGGTAGTTTACATTCACAACTTTTGTTTCAGGTGAGGATGCCGAAGAAGAGTCAGAAATGAGGGAAAATCCATTTGCCATTAATTTTGAAGAGGGTGAAAGTTTTGATAATCCTAAGAAAACGTTACGAGGCTGGTTTGAAAGGGAGTCAGAGGATTTGGTTTATGACTGCAGGGAAAAGGCTCCCGGACAGTTTATTTGTCGAATCAAGTAAAAAAGAATAATTATTTCGATTTTTTAGTAAATTTCAAATTGTACATGTCTCTCATTTTCAATAAACTTTTATTTATACAGTTTGCCAGTCGATGGACCCGGAGGCCTACCCGTATTTGCAGAAGTAGACATTAAAGGAAAGAAAAAAGAAGCTGTTCATCAGGCTGCCTTGCAAGCGTGTCAAATTCTTGATAAATATGGAGTTCTACGGGTATCGCATCATGGTAAATAATTTCTCTTTCTATTCTATATTTTTGTTTTAAATTTATTGTGACCAATGGTTGGATGATTCTAGAAAGTAAAAGTAAAAGGAAGGATCGTGATTGGGCGGATCAGGACTATTATTCAAGTGATGAAGACACATTTCTGGACCGGACGGGGTCGGTAGAGAAGAAAAGGGAGAAACGCATGAAGCTGGCTGGACAAATTGAGGAAACCATTGAGACGTTTGACTCGTTGGTAAATTATTAAGAACTTTTATGCTTCATAACTTCGTGTATTTTTATTCATTGGTAAATCTAAACCCTTTGTTTCTTACAGTCTACCAAGGCCAATGCAATCCAAAGCGAGATTGACTCAATTCAGGTTCAAATCGCCACGGCTCAAAATGTTGAAGCTGGGATTGACGACGTTGACATTGATGACTACCTAAAATTTTTAAAGACTGGTGCAACTGATGTTAAGAAATTGAAAACAAAGTTGAGAGAGTCTAAAGAAGAACTTAAAAGAGTTACCAAGTTGCTCAATATTGCAAAACCAGCAAATCTTCCTACAAATCTTGGTGGAAATAAAAAACCGGAGATAAAGCAGGAACCACCAAAAACATTATCAGAACTTTCGATTGCTTCTTCCGCCACTACACCAACGGATGGAAGTAAAATGCAAATTAAATTCAACTTGAATAAACCACCTTCGAAGACGATAGCCAATAACCTTCAAGAATCTGAATTGAAAGCTTTCAGTAATCAAGATGATACCTCCAGTCCAAAGTTATCGACTCCTAAATTGAAAGTATCTCCAGCAGAAAATAAGGCTAAATCTAAACCATTCCCAAAAACTCCCTCTTTCGAACCGACCCCTGAAGACATCGAAGAAGACTCTGACTCCAGTGGTGATGACGATAACAATAAAGGCGATTCCAACGATACCTCGCCAAAGAAGACAAAACGGAGAATACGCCAGAAAGTAAAGAAAGAATTGACATATGATTATGACGAGTCGGACCCAAAATACTCAACGTGGGTGGCTCCCAAGAATCAGACTGGAGATGGAAGAACTTCTTTAAATGATAAACTTGGATATTAATTATTGTTTCATCAATTTGTTAAAGAACTTTTATATTGCTGTGTTTTATGTGAAAAGTATTTTATTCAGACTTATATCATTTGTATCACTTATATTCTAGTATATGCCAGTTTAGTTTACCATTTTAAACTCTGAAAGACCAGGGAAAGCGAAATTTGTATGAATTAAATCATAACCTAGTGGGTAGAGTATGGCTGGAAGGAATACACTGGTTTATCCTTATATTATATAACAACGCAAATATTACTTACTACTGATTTTTCATACGACTATTTGTTAGATTTAATCTTAAAATCCAGACGAGATATCCAACAAAATTTTCTAGCCAAATGAAGATCACATCTAGCTATGTTCGTTTTAAAATGAAATTCTGCATACATTGCGGAAAAGTCTTCCATTCTCTTGTCAAACGGGCATATTCTCATAGGAATGATTTCTTTACGAATCTGAAATAGCAAAACACATAATTATATAATGTTGGCTAGCAGACTTGTGTTTGGCACGTTTGGTAAAAACTGCATAAAATGTGAATTACATTCGGCGCACAGTCCAATCCTTTCCGAATTAGTTGCATGTCCACAGAATAAATTTCAGTAAAAGTTAAGTTTATCTCCAGTGTTTCCCAGAAATTGAGTGATGCATAAATGGACGATACCTTTCCGAATTGTTATTTGCTCCAAGAACATCCCATTATCAAAGTCCCATAAAGCCAAAGGAATGTCGACATCTACAAATAGGGAAATGATGATAATATAACAGTCTCATGATTTTTAAGAATTTCAATATTTCCAAGTTACGCACCTTCTCTCAATTCCAGAATTTCTTCATGAGAACAATATTGTCCAGAGGTGAATACCTGGATGCGATGATCTTCAATAAGATGTGGAATAACTCCCAAAATTTGACGCGGCACGCAAACTTTATCGTCAGTGCATTGGCTTGAGTCATTTACAAATCTGCATTTTACTTCCCTGCAATAATTGACAAACTACATTACAAAAAATCATCGCCATGCACATTTCTCAAAAGATTGACGAATCGACACTTACTGAAACTCGCAAATTTGCATGTGCTCCTCAAATTTGTCACCTCGCACCAAATCCATGCATCCAGCACTTCGATTCCCACAATTGAATGTCGTATTGTTATGAAGGGTTTCCAAAACTCGGTTCCTACAATTTGTAGGAACTTTACCCCTACAGAGGACACAAACTCCGTTCACTTTAGGATGACAAAAGTGGCAGATCGTGTGACCCTGGTCGCATTGATAAGTGGGAGGTCCTCTTAACTCGTAGCAGACGGGACACATTAGTAAATCTTCAATATAACTTTTCTCTTGACTTGATATTTCAACTGGTGTTTTGCTTTTTGAAATTAGTTCTATACCCATAACTGCTTAGTTTAATCTGCGGATTATTTTAAACAATTTGTATCAAGAGTTTGCAATAACTTGGTGTTTAGGAATCTTTACCAAAATGCTAAAATGCTAAACACAACGGAACTACCCTAACCACGATTGTATGTACTGCACAATACTAATATTTGCTTGTGCAAAAAAGCCTGATAATATTATAGTTTGCAGAAAAGTGCAATGATTACCTTACTTACACTTCGGTTTTCGTGTGGATGTGAAGTACAGTCACTTTCTTTGTCTGTGGGCACATCAAAGTTAGCTCGGTTTTCTGAGTCCAATTGTGACCAAAAATTACCTTCAATGAATGGAATGTTTAATCTTTAATTTGCATGATATCCGATCTCTGACTGACTGAACCCCGATATGAACTTCGGCTTAAACATTCAACTCGATCGAATCAAAACACAAAACTGGGTTGTACGTTATCAACACTCACTGAACGAGATGGAATACAGTAATAGCAGACATTTAATCATTACTTAACATTACTAGCTATAACATTACCTACAGTGCTATAAGCATTAGTACAAACCGGAAACTAGTTACTACATAAAACACCATAATTCTCTAAAGTCAGTCGTGTTCGGAAATGGTAACGGAATTGCAAATTTTTTCCATTGATCCTCATAAAACGTTTAGGATGAGACCAGTAGAAAAACTAAATTACTTTACACTTAAATTTTTTTAGTAATATTTCGAAATATTTCTGGAAGCTGAGATGAAGAAAGAAGGACAAATTGAGACAATAACAAACAAATCCAAGTCTCAAATTCCCTGCACAGATGGATTCGTTCAGCTTTCGTTCAGCTTTTTTTTGAGAAGAATATTCTCAACTCAAGTGCTTTAATTGTTTGTAAATGTTTTTACTATTTTCAAAATTGTAAAAGTCTACTACTTGGGTTTTTCAGCGTTTAATTCGTCCTTAATTAATGGGTGAGTAAGGTACAATTTATATCCATTGTGTTAGAACTTGTAAATATTTTAATCTCTCACGTGGTGTGAAATTACAATTAATTGATACTTCATTTTTGATTTGCAGTCCTTCTTTAGTTCCGGAGTTCGGTTGTAATCCCAGTACTTCTCCTGTGACGACTGGCTGGGAAAGGATTCAAAAGATCAGACTTATTAAAACTACAATTACAGCTCAAATTTCTGAGTTGTCCAATAAAATGACGACGACATCAGAAGAGACGGACGTTGTTGCAGACAGCCTTTCCTCCCCCTTGGCTGCCACGTCCTCCATGGATCATGATCGTGATGACACGGCCTTACTGCTTTCTCTGGGAGCAAATATCGTGGACCGTGAACAATTTGAGAGCAATTTGGTAGAACAATTGGAACAAAGATTACAAGAACAGAGTCAGGCAGAGGGTCAAAATGATGGCGATGATTTGGAAGAAGGTCAACTTTCAGACAAAAGCGACATTAGCAGCCATATTGTTCCAGAAGACCAAGAAGACGATAATTCTTCCAAGTCGCAGAATTATAATTCATCCATCGGTGCAGAAATAGATGACAATGTCAGATCAAGGCCAGGCTCCAATAAAGGTCGACATCGTAAGACAACTGTTCCACAGGATGAAGAAACAGAACATGAGAAACGAGTTCGACGTGGTGAAGTAACGCCTTTTGGAACCGAGCTTGAAGATATTCGGAAGGTTCCTAAAAAGTGAGCATTTTTTATTTGGGTAAAAAAAATATTAAAAATAATTCGTAACTTTTCATCTATTTCAGGGACACCTTCCTAAATTTCAATAAATATTTGGAAGACCAACTTCACCAGCAGCAGAAAAAGACGTTGACTGAAAAAAATAGCTCAAAGAAATCTTTATCAGATAAATCCAAAAGTAAAAAGTCAAAGAAAGATCCCATCGATCTGAATATAATTTTTCCAAAGAAAAGAAAACGAAAAGAAGAGCTGGGGTTAAACATTAGTGAGAATCAAAGGTAATTGTATAAGGATGTAAAATTCATTGCTTCAAATTCAGACCCTGACTGTATTGTTTTTTTGTAATTAGAGATGCTCGTAAGCGTCCTGGAAAATCTTTAGCAGAGTCTAAATCCACGTACCTGAATGAAAGTGATGACAGTGAATATGTTCCTAGTGATTTAGAAGTTAGTGGGGAGTCGGATGGTCAGTAATTACAGTATTAGTCGTCGAATCGCAATAGATTTTATGATTCATTAATTTATAAATAAATTTTATATACCTGATTCAGATGAAAAAGCAGGAAGCTCAAAAACAGCTCGGTCAGCACCTGCCAGGAGACGGAAAACTATTAAGAAATCACTAAAAGATAAGGAGTCTGATGAAGATTCCTCCGATTATGACAGTGATTATGAAAGACCTGCAAAAAGATGTGAGTTTTGTGATGTATAATTTTGTGGGAATTATATTTACTGAATGTTCCTTACTTCTGTTCGTATTGCACAATTCAACAGTAAGAAAAGAGACTGATGATGGCGATTTTAAATACTATCAACAACGAGTGCAGCAATGGAAAGAACAAGAAACTCGTTTTACAGGCGAATTTAAACAGTTTGATGGTGGATTTAAAATTCCTATTCATTTATGGGATAGTTTATATACGTAAGGATAAAATAAAATCTATGGACTATATCAAACTCGAATTTCAAAAATTGGAATTGCCAACTAATTTGAGTCGTTTGGTTTGTCATTAGATATCAGAAGGTTGGTGTTAATTGGCTTTGGGAACTTCATCAACAAAGGTCCGGTGGAATATTGGGGGATGAAATGGGTTTAGGAAAAACGATTCAAGTGATCTGTTTCTTTATTGGGATTGCTTGTTCCAATGTGCTTTTCCGAATGTCGTCGTGCGTACAGAATATGTTTAAACTTGGAGTATCTTGATTCTTATTTTAAAACTTACCACTGAAAGATATGTCTTACTTGTGTCCTGCAGATATCGTGGTTTAGGACCGGTTCTACTAATAACTCCTGCGACTGTCATGCATCAGTGGGTTTCAGAATTGCACACCTGGTGGCCACCATTTCGAGTAGCAATTTTACATCAATCAGGATCCTTTGCTGGTATTTCTAACTATCTAACCTGTGTACCATTTACTCTGAGAAAATATCATAAATATATGCAAAGCTAAAACGTTGAAAATGTTAACTCAGGCTCAAAAGCTGGTCTCATTCGATCAATCAACGAAGGAAGAGGGATCCTCATTACGTCCTACAATGGACTGGTTAACAATCAAAATGAAATCCTTCGGTATGATTGGCATTACGTGATTTTAGATGAAGGGCATAAAATACGTAATCCGGATGCCCAGGTACGTAGCAGAGGCTTTATCCTGCAAAGCTGCACAAAACATCTTATTAGAACATTTCCTCTTTCTATCGGTAAACAGGTAACCCTTGTTGCAAAACTAGTGAAGACGCCCCACCGATTCATACTTTCTGGATCTCCTCTGCAGGTGAGGAATGAAATAAACCATTCATTTTTAATCGGCCAACATGCAACTGACTTTTACTTTATACCGTACAGAATAACTTGAAAGAGCTCTGGTCTTTATTTGATTTTGTTTATCCTGGAAAATTGGGTTGTCTGCCTACATTTATGGAACAATTTGCAGTTCCAATTACTCAAGGAGGCTATGCTAATGCAACTCAGATACAAGTTGCTATTGCTTATAAATGTGCCAAAGCTTTACGAGATATGATCAACCCTTATCTGTTACGCCGAATGAAGTCCGACGTTAAAGATCACATAAATCTTCCTGAGAAAAACGAACAGGTATTATTACTATCATTCTTGATTTGTAAATTTTGTGGGCAGTTGGTTTGACGAAGCTATGTTTAAAATTTTTACAGGTTTTATTTTGTAAAATGACAGATGACCAAAGGAATTTATATAAATCTTACATTGATTCCAAAGAAATCTGCTCTATTCTTAAAGGCAGCTTTAATATGTTTGTTGGACTGATAAATTTACGCAAAATTTGCAATCATCCTCATCTTTACGATGGAGGACCTAAACTGATCAAAGAAAATCCGTACTATACGAAAAACATTCCTAAAACTAAATCTGGCCTTATAACCGACAAAGAATTAGCAAAGTCCGACCTGATTGATATCGAAGACGAGGGGGAAGACATTGAAATTGATCCAAACGACACATTTGGGCATTGGAGTAAATCTGGAAAAATGATTGTGTAAAACCAGAATTTCGTTGACAAAAAATCATTCGTTTTATACCTGTTTCAATATTTTCAAACTAATTTTCATTGACCTAATGGCTGTGAATGCATAGGGTTGAGACACTCCTTAAACTTTGGCATAAGCAAGGACACAAAGACTAAACTGATCAAAGAAAATCCGTACTATACGAAAAACATTCCTAAAACTAAATCTGGCCTTATAACCGACAAAGAATTAGCAAAGTCCGACCTGATTGACATTGAAGACGAGGGGGAAGACATTGAAATTGATCCAAACGACACATTTGGACATTGGAGTAAATCTGGAAAAATGATTGTGTAAGTAAACACTTACGACCCTGTTTCAATATTTTCAAACTAATTTTCATTGACCTAATGGCTGTGAATGCATAGGGTTGAGACACTCCTTAAACTTTGGCATAAGCAAGGACACAAAGTTCTACTTTTTACGCAGAGCAGACAGGTGAGAATTTCTAATATAATTGTTGCAATTTGCTGATTAATTTTATGAATGACTTACAAAATCTTTTCAGATGCTATGTATTCTTGAAAATTTTGTCCGGCAGTGTAAATACAAGTACTTGAGACTTGACGGATCAACATCAATCAGTTCACGGCAGCCTATGATTACTAAATTTAATACTGTGAGTTCTGCCATATGAATATTTTTATTGGAATTGTATGCGAAACTGTCCAATTTTATTTATAATTCTACTGATATTATAGGATTCGGATATTTTCATTTTCATTCTAACAACTCGTGTTGGAGGGTTGGGCATCAACCTCACAGCTGCAAACCGTGTATTACTTTTTGACCCCG
>JAAXNX010002428.1:0-13522 GCA_036491905.1 Folsomia manolachei
CGCTGTCACCTTTCATGACCTGTGGCAAAAGTAGAACATATGGAAAATCGCATCAGTTTGAAATTCCATTTTTGAAACTAGATGAAACATGTGCCCAGACGGACAAGGATAACAATAAAGCTCGCAATAAGTACAATACCTACCTATCTGGTACCTAAAATTACCAATTACCATCACAAAATAATTTCGCGTCTCCCATGAAAGAAACGTATGGCATTCTCCAATAAAAATCACCTCAAATAAAGTGTAATCTAATCTCTTTCCTCTGCGATTCGTTTGCTCTGGATTTAGTTTGTTATTTACATCACCACCTACACGCCAACATAACTAAAAGCCTGATAACATAACACCGAGACGAGAGCGCAATGAATGTCATTCAATAATATGTTTATGGGTATTACCTCTCAACTTGGTATCATAGACAAAATATGACAAAGAGCACTGCATCCATTAAAAAATCGTTGTATCCGTAACTCAATTATTAGTCCAGTGTGTAGAACTACGTTGGTAGACGCAGGTATTTGCTAATTGTACGGATTATGCTGAACGACGCATAACGAGCGAGCAAGTGTATGCTTTTTTAATAATAGTAAATTTCAACAATTGTAATATAATCTTATACAGTGCTTTACTTTAGTTGAGGTACAAACTCGAACACATCTTGGTGAGTCGGCTGCCGCTATTCATGGATAGTTACTTAAACTCGATAAAGAAATAGTACGCGTGGAAAAAGTGAACAACACAACACACGAAACGAATAAAACGGCTAAATCATCAACATAACGGTGAGTCAGTAAATATTTTTATGTACACGTACCAAAGTAATGAGTAATCAACTGAAGGCAAAAGGAAGTGTGCGTGGGTGTGCAAGCAAATATCCAGACATGATGAGATAATAAAAGGCGTTAATACAGTAATATCCTACTAATTTGTAATTTGGGCAAGTAATTGTTATGCTATGTCTTACGCTAATCAAATTCCAGTAAGACTTACAGTGATTAACCACGTTTAAGCTATATATAACTTCATATAACCAAGTTGTAATAATGATAGAGTAAAAATCACGTCACTTTTCTTGCACTTGGAGGTGTACAAAATAATACTGTAAGAGAGTCCAATCCACCTTTGTTAATCAAACAAACAATAGTTAAATGCCATTAAACCCCTTGAACTGCCAGTTCAATAATAATGCAAATGTAATGCAAGTAATGCGTATAAAAGTTATTCAATAGTGAGCCTAGTGCAAGTACAAAGTGCATAAAGACAAAATTAGAGACATTTAAACTGCCTATATCACAGCAAAGCCTTGCAATTCAGCCAATTCAGGATAGTACAATGCATCTATAGCAAAGAGCATTAGTACGATTTGAAATCTCAATTTCAATCGACATGCAATTATCAAACGTACTAAGCGTTACGAGCAATGAGTAAATCAAATTATTCATCACTGACACTTACAGTTTTAAAAGACAAATATAAAATGCCACATAACCATAGTAGGTAGTTAAGTTCAATGGTATTCAACCTGTAAAAGTTCTAGCTACTTAGTTTAGTAGTATTAGTTCAGGTATGTAAGCTTAGAACAAGTGCCATTATTTACGAGACGCCGTCGACAGTGTAGTAAAGAATACTATTAAATTATTTTATTCGACGTATTATCCTCACACATGTAACCCACCTACAGGAAACGCAACACATTTGCCTTATTACGCGATGTTAACAAAAAATCTGTGCAACCTCAAGATTTGCTTAGAACAGTACAATATACTGTACCATTGTTGCAGTTGTATGTAACATGACATGATACAGTTTCTCATGGCCTTGCTACTTTTTTGCAAACTGTTGTACACTTCATGCAGTGACAGTGCTAGATTTTATTTACGTGAATTTCAATAATCTTACAATTAATTAANTTTTTTGCAAACTGTTGTACACTTCATGCAGTGACAGTGCTAGATTTTATTTACGTGAATTTCAATAATCTTACAATTAATTAAAAATCACAAAAGAATTAAGTCCATAATTATGTTTCAGGAACACAGTCACAGGCTTTTCGGAGATTTTCAGAATGTCAAAATTAACAAACAACGTTGTTCAGTTCAAGTTCAGGACTCTATACATTCTGGTTTTACTGGTTGTGCTACAAAATGCCGTTTCCCAAACTTCTCCAACACTGAATGGTACAAGTCCAACAATACTGGAAAATTCAACGCAAACTACAACCGCACCCACAACTACAAATCCTTTACTACAACCACGAAATCCTGGGGACAAACCAAACTCGACGGGAATACTTTGCGAATCTGATAATGATGAAATTGGGCAAAAATTGGGTTGCAGTTGTGATACTTTAACCGAGAGGAATCAAATCCGCAAACTGTTCTGAACAATGGATTGGTTACAATATTTCTTTAAACCTTCCTCAGAGACTAAATATTTCAAAACAAGTCAGAATTTTAGATTTGTCCAAAAACCACTTGCAAATACTAGATGAAAACACATTCGGTGATTGCGATAGCTTAATAGAACTGAACCTGTATAAAAATCATATCGCCTCCATTAAAAGTTTGAGCTGTAGTCGGATCAAGAAATTGGATTTGAGTTGGAATCGGCTTCATAATTTGACCAATGAGTCATTCATGAATTTGAGCCAGTTGATGGTAAATTCTTCAGTTCACTACTGATCGTCCGAAATTTTGGTTTATTAAGCAAATAAAAATAATTTTTTATCCACTTTTCAGGAGCTTGACTTAAATCATAATCATCTCATTATTGTCGAGCCAGAGGCGTTGGATCGTCTCAAAAATTTAAGGATTCTAAATCTGGCGTCCAATCCTTTGGGTCTAGAGCTAAATCAGTTTTCCGACTACATTCTTTCTTTGGACAATCTTGTGTTTCTTGAAGATTTAAACCTGAGTAACACATCCCTCCCAGACTTTCCATTGTCGTTAATCAATGGAACGAAAAATATCAAGCGGCTGACTCTTTCCAACAACATGATTACATTCCTACCAGAAGGCATATTACAGGAGTTGACAAGTTTGGAATATTTGGATTTGAGTGGGAACTATTTTGAAACTCTGGCTCCTTTTGGTTTTAATGGACTTAGTGCTTTAAAGACGCTGGTTGTGGACCGGATGCCATATTTAAAGAAAATTGAGCAGCACGTACTACAAAAATACACATATTCCAATGCTATGCATGACGTTTTTATAAAATTTGTATTAACTGTACACTTAGGCATTTGCTGGGTTGTCCTCATTAAGAGAGTTATCTTGCCAGAAAAATCACATGTTATGGCATATAGATGTTATGGCATTTCGGGTATGCTTCATTCAATAACTGTTTTAAGCGCACATGATTTTATCGTCTTTATGATACTTTATGAAATTAGATGGCTCAAGAACTAGACAAAGAGCTTGTAGAAGGAGATAGCCATCCAAAACTGGTTCACTTGGCCGACAATAACTTAAATTACATTGAATACGGACTCCTAGTGTGGAAGGACATGGAATGGTTAGAACTGTACAGGTAAGGAAGGCTTGAAAAAATGTCATTTTTGGAATCTGTGTGCTTTAAATTTCTAGAAATCCTTTTATTTATATTTCTAGAAATCCCTGGGTATGCGATTGTAATCTGCAGTGGGTAGCACAATATTATGAAAGTAATAAACCTGATGCGGCTATTTTAATGGATCAGGACTTTGCGTAAGTGGATTATCAAACAGTTTACAAATAATGTAGTAGCATTTTAGTAACATTAGACATGAATACCATGCATCGTTGCAAAATAATTGTCGATATGCAGATGCACGGAACCCCACATCTTTGCTGGAGTTGCAGTCGCCTCTGTGTCTCCCGAGGAAATGTAAAAACTGAGCCAAATAAATTTAATGAGCTTTTTTAACAATATATTTTGCCAATTTGTTTTGCTAAAGCTCAAGAATATCTTAATTTTGATTATAGGCTTTGTTACTCTCCTGCTGCGACGATTGCAGGACTCGTTGGAATTATGCTATTCGGATTTTTACTCTTTACATTTTGTTCCATCATTATTCTCAACCACATGGGAATGCTGCCTGATTGGGTAAGACGGTACAATATTTTTGGGAGTGGATCCTCACTTCCAAAATATATGAGGGTCAATCCAAAGCCTGCTCGAGCTAGGCGAATGGAAAGGATGGAAGTGATGCCCCCAAGTCACCCAGGACCACTGGAAAAGGGAGAACCAGTGCCGGGGGACATGGAGTGGGATCCTTCCGGCGATATTGGACCAAGATAAACAACTTGGATCGCAAATATTTTATATGCCATATCTCTTTTACAATGCAACAGCAACGAATTATAAGCCAAACGCTACATCGTACAACGAGAATGTATCGAATTTTATCTTATTGTTTTACTATTACTCTAAGTAGTCCATCGTCTAGTGCTTGACACCTCGAAGTCATTGTTATACTCGAAAGAAAACTGTATTTATTTAGTTTTATTAATTTTACTGATTTCCTGTGATTTTAACTGGTCAGCGATATATATATATAAACTTCTAGGTTTATTGCATTTTAATTACAAAACAAATATTTATAAATGATATAAAACTGCATTAAAAACAGCAAAGGGTTTGATGAACTCCGCTAAAATATCTCTGTTGACAAATATTTATCCAAAGCGTGTCTCCCATTGCCTGGCACTAACTACATAAACAATACTCACAAACCTAACTCAACCAAACCGGAAACCAAAAGGGTGCATGGTGTCCGAGGAATTATTGAACTCCCAAGAAATCCCTGCATTTTTTCACATTTTCCCTGCTTAACCCGTTTTTACTTTCACTCCTGCTTTCTTTTGCTCACAGTACGCTTTACACACTCACAAATCTGGTACGCGTGTTAGCTTTGCAATTGTGTCCTAATGAAAATAAAATGTACAGTAAACGCCATTGATTTTCTTGACCAAACCGGGTCAGGTTTGCTAACTTTTAGTTTCATCTTGCCACAATGAATTCATTTCATCTCACATGCAATACAAATAAAATAATGTTTATTTAACCCGTATGCTACAAATACATTTCTGTAGTATTCATGATTTTGCCTCAGTAGGGCCTACATCGAACGCCTTTTAGTCAAAATTCATTTGTTATTATTGTGCCGAAAACATAGCCTTCTCTCGCACTATTACCTGACAAATAATGGTCTGCCAACGGGAAAGGCTTTGGACGAGATTTTTATTTTGTAAATGTGAAGTGATTAAGTATAGATATTAGCTTAATTTTGTATTTAAAATTTACTGCTTGTTAATAAGAATTAAAGTTCTAAATAATGGTCTCTTGAAGAAGGAAGTTGTCAAGGATTGCTTCTCTCGCTTACAGAGACGTTACCATAGACAATTTTTACGGTTAAAAATTTGCTAAACAACGCCAAACTGAAATTGAAGTTGCACAACACAACTAAGAACCAGTCAAAAATTGATTATTGAGACGAGAGTGAGACTAGCAAATTTTTGTCTCTATCAATAATAAAAATCAACAGCGCATCATCATGAGCATGGATTGCAAGAATCCATTGGTATATGACGAGCTGAATAAGTTGATTTTCGAGGTATGAACATTTATAAATACTTATGAGGGTGAAACAAAGTCCTTCTTTGTTAATATTTTGTAAATCATTAATACTTTCTAATTCCATGAAGTACTTGGATATAAATGGCTTGGAAAAAACTTTGAATACTTTCACTCGGGAGTGTGAAGCGAAAAACCTTCCTTGCCCTTCATCCAGTGATTCTCCAGAAAATAAAGCCGCCTTCAGTCACTACGAAGGTTCAAAGCTAATGACGGCCTTTGACGATGGAGATCTTGGGGGATTTTTCAAAGTAAGGTTTTGCAGAAATATTTTCGTCTTAAAAATATGTCATACATTTTCTCAGTCACAATTAATATTACAGTTATGGCGAATGTTCCAATCCCACATCCAAGTAACGAGTGATGATATGGCTAAACTGGAGGTTTACATTCGTGTGCACTTTGCACTCCAGCCAAGGGCAAAAAACCAGCCTGTCGAGGTTCAGGAGAAAGCAATGGGAGAACTCAAAAACTTTTTTGAGCAGCAAAAATCAAGCCTTGGGAAAGACTCTGCGATTCTTCCTCTTTACGCCTTGCCCTTTGTTGACGACCCTTATACCCATCCTATTTTCAAAACGCTGTTCCAGGTAAATTTGAGCAAATAACAAATTTAGCCAAGTTTCGTATCGTAATGAACAAAGCTAAAAATCATATAATTGCAAAGCGTTTTCTGCCTTCTAATGATAGGATTTGTGGACAATGAAATTAAGGAATCAGTTGGAAAGCACGATTCAAAAATATTTCGAACTCCTTCAAGAAAATATTTGCCAACATTCTAGACTAGCCGAGCTTATCGTGTTGGGGGAGAGGTATGAAGAAGGGAATTTTGGAAGCAATGCTAATGTTTCAGGAGGTCATCACCAAGACAGATTTTACCAATTGCTCGGAAATCATAGAAAAATACGAAAGCTACTTCAAGGAACGAGAGAAAGCTATGCAAAACTTTTGCGTAATACTTTTGCAAACAAAATATGGTATAGCATAGCATTGATAATTACTTTGCTAGTTTTTTTGCAGTTGTGACACATGAACTGGTTGTGGGTCTGGAACAATCAATCTCTGGCCAGTCAGTTCCATTGGAATCCGTTTTAGACAAATGCTTTAACATTTTTCCTCAAATATTTACCCCAAAGGCAATCCAAACTACGGAAGAGGCATGTTATACATCAATATTTACATCGTTGTGATTCTCATTTATCATTTCAATATATTTTTGCATACTCAATGTTGTAAATATGATTGAAATCTGTCAGGAGGAAAAACCTAACGTTGAGTATTTCAAACAACTCAGTGCCTCAGCTAACTTTGACCCCACTCAAGATTCTGAAGTCAGCCTGTTTTTTCTTGGAATCTCAAATGTAAGCCCGGAATTCTTGGACTTTGGAAAAATGAAGGGAACTCTTGCAACCGATCCATCGGCTACCGTTTCCGATAAGCTGTGTCTGCTTCAAGCCATTCGATGGCTTATTACAAGAACTACAGAAAATTGCCGGCACACGGCTGTGGACGCGTTTGTGGAAAATGACATTTTTGGATTAAATCTCCCTAAGTCCGATTACCGAGATAAACTTTTCCACTGTATGGTATTTCCGACTCCAACGTATCAAAAAGAGGTACCTTTTCTTGAATAAGTCATCCGTGTTAAAGATTTTCGGACACTTAAACTGCGCATATTTATTGATGTAGTGCCTTGCACGCTTCGTGAATGCTCTCAGCTCAACAAGGTCCGGAAGAAACTACCTGGCATCCACTACATTCACGGTGGATACACTGATTAAATCGCTAACAACTTTCACAGGGCCCACGGAATCCTTCATTTGCCAAATGGTGGTGGCTTCTCTGCAAAAATTGAGCTTAAAGTAAGCACGAGTTAGATTAGTCTTTAAAAGGCTTAATTGTTTACCAATTTTTTAGGAGAAACATGCGTCTGTACATGATAGAGCATAAAACTGTCAACTGGTTAGTAATTTTTATCAAGAAGGAACTGAATGAGCAGAAAGCATCTCTTATCAACAATAATGTTGAGACCGACGGGATAGAGAAAGCAGAGAAAGTTGTGGATCAAATAGGAAGTTTTAATCCGTATCTCATGGTAAGCTCTGTGCTTCATGATTATCCTCCTTGTATCTGTTTTAATTAGGTTTCATTCAGATTGACTAATTGTGATCTCTTATTTTTCTTACAATAGGAGTACGCATGGGCATTGTTAATGAATCTGTGTCTACATGAGGAAGCTTGGACATCGTGCAAAGAACAAGGGGCCGACCTCCTCTATTGCGCTTGTACCATGTTACAAGTTACACCCAGAAAGGACCTCGCCCCTTACGTCGTCTCCACATTATACAGTCTCTTGCGATCCCCAGAAATGTATGGCTTGGCTAAAACTATGAAACCAAGTCTGGAAACTTTAGTGGCTCCTTTACTCACCGTAAGATTTTTGAGAAATGCAATTAGCTTGACTGATCGCTAAATTACCCAATTATTTTTTTACAGGAAAACAACGAGCTTGCTCAACACCTAAACAATCTTATTTCTTTACTACATCTGGAAGGGTGTGACAGAATCACTTCTTGCCGTGAAACAAACTACGATGATGAGGATAGCGTATGTCGATAATATTAACTACAACCGAAATATTTTTGTTTTCAATTTGACCAAAATCTAAATTACAGCCTGATCCGGACGTTTTCGAACCAGAGATTGAATTATCAGAGAGTTGGTCCCACAACCTTGAAGAATCAGATTTAACTGGGGATGATCTCTTATTCCGCAAATATTTGATTGATAAAGCTGATCCCGTTGTTCCTGACACATGCCCAGCCGAGAAAGGGTAATTCCTGCATTCATCTCAATGAGGCCAAAATTTAACTAATACGTCACTACATTAGACTGCGAAGACCTGGAAAAGCTGGCGAAATTACTCGACCCATCACTCCTGCAAAAGTCGGCGGAAGTGTTCCTTCAGGAAAATCGCCAAAGAAGAAAAAGTCACAAGCTCAACTTGTCAATGAATCCTTGGGGTCTCCAAGCTCTACAAGAAGCAAACCAAAAAAGTCGCCTGTCAGAGGACCAACAACTACAAAATCTAATACCAATAATAATGGATCAAATTCAAAGACAGAGGTGTCACCATCATTGGATGACAACTTGGAAACTGTGAAGACTGATGCTAAAACTGCAACCACTAAGAAATCCGGTGCAACTGCTAAAAATGGTCCACGTCGAAATTCCAAACGAAGAGAAAATGAAACCACAACGGATACAAAACAATCACCATACTTGAAACCACTTGTTGGAGGAAAATTGGATCCCGATGTGCCGAATGACGGCAAATGAGATTGGCAAAAAGAACAAAAATTAATATAAATATCCTTTTCAAAATGCTAAATTATTACTGTCGCTCATAATAAGCTTGACCAAACGGTGTAAAATTACAAATAGATCCAACAGCAAAGAGATAAAAAATGCAAACAATTAATCATGAAAATGCGCATGTATGCATTACCAGCAATTTATTATCATTAAATCTTTGACGAAGCGATTGTGTGAATTGATATTTATTACATACTATACTATAGTTGCGCTTTAAAATAATAGTAACATTTTCTTTTACGATCTCATAGTATAAATATATTCATCAGATTATTACACGAATTATTACCGGTGTTTGGTCAACCGGGATACATTTAATTCTTCGTCGAGGTAAATTTGGGAAATCACAGATTTAATGCTCTAAGGCAAAGCTTTTGCTTGCAAGCGAAAGAATATTCGTATATATTATTATAATATCGAAAAATTGCAGTATGAATAAATAGCTTGAGTTACTTTGGTTCTAGTGTTTCTATCAAGGACTACATAAATCATTTAATTCGATCGGTATGGGATTCGAACCCCATTGCCTTTGCCTTTGGATTGTGCGACAGAGCTAATTATTATCGTAATAAATAAAGGACAAATTTATATAGTCCGCATCACGGTATACTAGCTCTTACAGACTTTAACGCAGATTTGAAAAAGTTATCGTAATAAATAAATGAACACAACCGTTTCCAATAATATTAACAACCAACAAATTAACGTCTTCCTAGAAGCCTAATGTGACAAAACAAGATGCAATTCTTTATAATTAAAAATAAAACTATTGTGAGCCAGTGCACATCCCAACCACATTATTAAATCACTAATTGCATGAACATGCGGTCGTACTAATTTCATAACTAGAAACACCAATTCGAGTATTAATGATATCATTAAAGCTAATTAAACCCCATTGATTTTATCCCCTCCATGGGGTAGAGATTCTAAACATGAATCAGAACGTTCTGAGGCTGCAGAAATTAATGAATTTGGAAGTATGGTGGTGACAACAGTGGTGTTAATGACGGACCCTTTATCCTTATCCATCGATGATCTTGATACAATTCCTACCAGGGGAGTGGTTGTCTGCTCGGTATCCCGTATTGAATTTAAAATGAACACTGGTGTCATGTTTGCAGCGACCCACTCCGCACTTTTATAAACAAATAATTATTAATTAACCACGATTCGTTTCTCAGTATTTGTTAAGCGCAGGGAAGCTAATTAAGGGGATCTAGATATAACTAATCCACGCAAAGTCAGAAACTACGAAAGAAAAGATTCCCATACGGCAGACCAAAACCACGAAAAAATGGAAATAACCTTTTATCTCCCGTTGTAATCAACTCTTTGATAGCTTGATTAAGGTGAGATCCCCATACGGACGTTTTACGCTGGCGAGCAAGTTGCTCTTCCAACCCGATACTTGGTAGACAATATTTTGACCAGTGTTGAATAAGAAGTTGGAGGTACCGACAAGCCTTTTATCATAAATCACGTTTCATTCAAAATATAGTCAAGAAATTTAGTAATTCCTCGCTCTTAAATATCGCGATTCCCGTGATAATAAGTTCAAACTTGAAACAATAAATAATAAAAAAAGGCACCTGTTCGATGGACGGGTTGTTTCCAACAGCATCAACATAACTGTCAATTGCAGTTTCTGTGTCCTTTGAATTTGCACCTGCTGCTTCTAAATTATGTTTCAAAGCCTGTTCATGATTTTCTGATAGTGTTTCTAGTACAGATGCAGCAGCTAAATTCCCAGTTTCTAAACACTGTATTAAGAAAACAATTATAAAGTTATTAACAAGCTCAATCATAAATTTATATGACACGTAATAATTAAGTTATTATGCATACTCTGTTAGTCATGAACTTTGCATCATAATTCCTTCGGAAAACATTCAAACACCATTCCAGTAGTTCCTGGAAAATTAAAGTTTAATTAAAGTTGTAACTTTAGTTAAGCGTTTAATTTTTTTCAGGTTTACGCACCTGCGAAACTAGATTCGTATGGGGTGCAATTTTATGACAACTAATAACTGAACTTTCACCCTCCCAAGATAATTGTTTTGGTAGCCCCGGGATTTCTTTTAGCCTGTAAAGCAATATCATAACGTTATTAAATTCTAGTTTTAAAACAATGTTAATTGTATTGCAAGCCAACCGGAAGTAAATGTTGGAAGGTTGTCTGATTTTAACGACTCGTTTCTTTGTACGGACAGTCATTACGGAATGCTCATCATCTGTCTCCATCTTGCCAATCTACAGAACCAAAAAACGCAGAACTGAGCCTCAAGCATATAGTTACTTGCATTATGAAGACTTAGACATTATGTAAATTATTATTACTTGTCCCGATGAGTTAAAACCACACCCAAACACGAGTCCTGTATCCCTCTCCACAACAAAAGTGGAGTCCCTGTAAGATAATGATAGCGTTCATTAAAGACTATTGAGAAGGGAGGGATTAAAGACTCTTACAAACTGAAAAAATAAAACCCACCCAGCACAGCAAATGTCTGAGGCAACAATCATCTTTGCATCACAATCAATTAGTTCCAACGTTTTGGAATCATCATCATTTCTTGCCAATTGACCACTCTTCCCAATTCCCCAAGTGTACGTATACCTGAAGTATATGAAATATAGAAACATAAAATTAAAATCAACGTGCTTCCAGTTCTAATGATGATTCATAGTCAAATTCATTTACTTACCCCAACGACGTCATTACTCCGAAGTGGGTTGAGGCAGCACTTACCTAAAATTTAGTCACCGAACACGATTATTTTTGGCCCTAATTGACCATAGATATCTATTTGACATGCATACTCTTATAATATCTCCAGCCATGTGAGATGTATCAATTAAAGTTGGTTCATTAAAATCCTTTTCTTCCTCGAATACTAGTTTCTCCTGAAGCTTTTCCTTCTTTTTTGCACCACTCAAAAGAGATTTTAGGGATGCTGGATTTAACCCGCAATAAAATAAACCTGTCGAGAAAAAATATCATCATGATTTTCGGTTGTGACCATAATTAACTGCAGGGAAAACAAGAGCATTACGATTTTTTGTTGTCACCAATACCTGCAGAGTAAAAAAAGCAATATATAAAATAAAAATCATTACAAAAATTATGTTTTCCAATACTACTAATAATAATTACATCCATCACGATCATTCCAATAAATACGGATATTCTAACAAGTCAATAAACTATGCAGCCTGTCCCACATAAAAAACATTGCTCCCGTGTCCACCGGAAATGTATGTGCAACACGAAGAAAGAAAGACTGACCCACGGTATTGTGGAAGGAAATCATAATACAAGACATGCGAAAATGTAATTCCCTTATCAGATTGAAGCCAACTTGATTAAGCGTCGCTCGAAACTCCCTACCCAGCTAGACTCGAAAAGAAATCTCACATTTGTTTCAACCGAATATTCTCCATGCACATTCAATTTCTAGATAGGACCTTGCCCACTGTATTTATATTGTAAAGTAAATTTGAAAATAAATATTTCAAACTATTCAGAATGGATAAAGATAATTTCGACAGTAAACTCTACTGTTGTTCAAATTCTGCAAGGACGGAAACCAAAACTTTAGGTAATCGTATTTCAAAAACTAACTTCAATTGCTAAACGTGTTTAATTAATTACATATATCAAAACCCTAGGTATCATTGACGTTGTGAGTGGAAACTATCGCATTTGAAAACAAAATCTACCGTTCAAACCTCTTATAACTTATTATTATTGATTACAGATTTTACACACGATTTCTCTTGTACTGTCAATATGGATAAGTGACCTTGTAAGGAATCATAACGAGTACGTTAAAAGTATTTTGTTATCAACCAACAGCACTTATTGCGATTATGAAGGGTTATTTCAGCGAATTGGTGAGATGAAAAAATTGATTTTTCACAAAATAATAAGTTAAAGGATACCTCTACAGCATTATTTATTCTATTTTCAGAACAAAATCCAGACTTTATAATAGTGCCCCTGATTCTTTACTCAATCTGTGGCATGATTTTAGGATCCTTGTTATTTCACGCTGCTCGAACAGTAAGATGAAGTAACTAAAAACGCCTAGAGCAGTGCCTTATTCCGTTTTCTTTCTCAATTGCAGAAAAATCAACGTCTGCTAAAGCTTTGGTTCATTATATCATTAATAACTTTACTACTGAGCTTATACGCCAGTGTCATGATGGTTATCGAAGTTAAGCATCAAATTCCACTTGGGGCTGTCTTCGTCATGGGATATCTTTATGCATGGTACGAACTTTGGATTGTCATTCGTTTAATTCGGGAACTTCGATCGAGTTCCAGTCTCGCAATTTTGGGGATTTCGGATCATGCAAAAACGAACCCTGCAGTCATTGTTCTCAGTCCAAGTCCAACGCCAGTTAGTACAGCTCAAATTGACACTGATGACAAAAGTGATGCCAATAGTCCAACAAAAAAGAAAGTGGATGAAGATGAAGATTGAGGAAATGTGTACTAATGGAAAACGATGAGAAGTCTAATGGCAGC
>JAAXNX010002429.1:0-13522 GCA_036491905.1 Folsomia manolachei
TTTCTTTGATTTCACTTTCTTTTGTTTCTTTTGTGCTCAAACCTCCTTTCAGAACTTGCTCATTATTGCAACTCCAACTAACCTTTGTCCAAATCTTGAAACTTAAAATGAAACTGCATACTCATCAAAATGCAGCTTTCAGCAGTTCATAATCGTGAGAACGAATAGATTGATTGCCCAAAACGCACATAGTCCCAAGTACCTGAATAAATTGCAGCGTGCAGCTTATGCATTCTTAACATTGGTTGGTTACCCGTTTAATACTTCTAAATAATTTATTTTCATAAGGACGACACAACCATGAAACAATCCGGATTTGAAGTTGTCTCAAACATTCTTTTTTTACTTGCATAATATTGAGAAAGGAAAACTGACACCCTACTAAAATTTATTGTCACACCCATGTTTCCATTCAGAAGGAATAAAAATGAACTCACACCCAGTAAAAGAAAACAGAACAAGGAGCATTCTGGGTGTCGGAATTTTCTCTTTGTTTTAAAAAGCAAGGAAATGAAGTGGGAAAAGAATTCCGTCAACTTTCTCCTCTGGATGTGAGATCTTAAAACTTTTTTCTTCACAAAGAAACTTTTCCTTTCTTTTCCTTCCGTCCATGAAAAAACAATACGCCTCAAATTTTTTGTGCAATATCCATTGATTGCTTGGGAGGGTGATGCAAATACTTGCTCAACTTCCGCCCCCTGTCTAGCAATAAGTGTCGGCAATACGGCTATTTGCCAGTCTATCTTGTTTTCTTTGAGGAAAAGCTTGAGATGCGTTTTGTAGGTGCGGGTGTCCAAGGTCCGGGCATTTCTTTCGTTAAAGTTGGACACATGTTTTTTTATTATTGTTCCGGGGATCGGATGTTTGTCAAGAAGACGAATGAAATGAATATCTAATAAAATACACAATCTCAGCTCCCATAACCAAATTCATTTCTTTTCTTCGCGTTCATGACCAATAGTTGTATCAGTGAGAAAATGAACAGAGTTACGAAATTATCTGAACAATGGAAGTTGGACAATTCTTGAATTACTCAACCATTGTTCCGTTGCTCGACGTCGAAGATAATTTCGAAATTTTAGTATCAGCTCAATTTAACTTAAGTGTTTCAAGCTGCCCATGCGGAGACTCGCAATCAGTCCGGGAATAATTTCTTGAACGACAGCTGTTGCTCAACTCAATTAAATTCAGCTCCATACTTTTAATTTAATTAATTCCCAATTTTATTCCCCTGATAACACAACAATGACGGAAAATTATGGCAACCTGCTGGAAAATGTTTTTGGAAACAGTTTGGTAAGTTTTAAGCTGTCAATTTGAAATCAATAGTGTTGATTCAACACATCTGGTTCATTATGTGTTTCAGATTGCAGACCAAATAACGTCCTATCTTTCTTTGGAGGACATGAAAATGGCTTCCCTAACTTGCCGAGCAGCTCATCAAATGGTTCGGAGTTCACCACACTTCTCCAAAATCACGGCGCTCCGTTTCACCATCGACAACAAGGCCCACTTCTTCCCGAACTTCCGGTTCTTCTACTTCTCCCCGAATAAACGTAAACTAAGCTCTTGGTCTTGGGGACTGGTGGAATTCGATACTAAGTTCACATCGGAAATACTGCCATTCCTTGTAAACAACGTCGCAATTCTGGAAAATATTAAAACTCTCCGACTAACCCGGAATTGTCCTAGCGGCTCCCACAATCTCAAGGACATGGAATCATTGCTTCGCATGATTTTCGACAATTGTAACGGAATTGTGGGGCTGCAGGTAAGTTCCTGGCCTAATTTCGACTTTATTGATGTTTTAAGCTAACTAATTACTCAAACTGCATAGATTGATTTGGAGCTCTTGAGGAAACAAGATTTTCGGCAGCTTATTCAACCCGAGTTCGCCAAAGGAATTAAAAGTCTGGAAATTTTTTCAAGTGATCTTCCTTATCATCCGAACAGCAGTGTCAAAGAGAAAAGCTTGGCACTCCAAAACCTACAACATTTCTCAACTACATTGGAGATGAAACTGGAAAACATCGTAATTGCATTTGATAACTATCAAGGAATGTGGAGTATGGCGATTGTCGACCTACTTTTGTCCACAAGGGAGTCGCTTCAATCGCTTATTTTAGGCTTTGAACTGCGGCACTGTGATTTCAGACCGATGCAGAATATCGTGTTTCCAAACCTAAAACGAGTCCAATTTGGAACGTTTGAGTCACCTGGGTTGGTTGGAGTTGTGGAATTTCTTGAAAATCAGCCTCCGTTGGACAACCTTACAGCTTACTTTGGAATGGAATTTCCTAAGGAGTTTGTGGAGTATCTCAAGAACAAGACGAAATCCCTTCAAACGTTGACACTGGCTGCATTGCTTTTAATTTTTGATTCGAGCTTTCTTGCGGATTGTTCCAAGCTGAAGGAATTCGTAATACTTCAACATGAAACGAGTGATTATTGGGAAGAAGCAGAGTTAAATGTCACCGGAGCTTCTTTATTAACATCTCTTCCTCCATCTGTCAAAAAACTATGTTTTTCAAAACTGCAACGCTTTTGGAGAGACCAAAATAATCTGGGGGGAGAACCTATTCCTGAGTTGCGGATAATTTCGTTACTATCTCGATTTCCTGACATGGTACACTTGGATCTGTCAGATTGCAAATTCGGGGATGTGACCGTGACAGATTTGGTAGTGCAAACTATTATTGCACAGATGCCAAAATTGCGAGAATTGAAATTCAGTGCTGGCTCTTGCACAGATTTCGCCATAACAGGAATTGAGGATGGACAGCTTGGTGGTATTTCTCTCACGGAGTTGACAGGTACTTGACAACTTTCATGGGTAATACATATTTAAAAACATCTAAATTTTACGTTTTTTCAAATCTGTTTGGTTTCATCCAGGTTTAACTCATCTTTCAATTAATAATTGCCAAAGTATTTCATCTGCTGCTGTACTATTTTCCGTGAGGCATCCCACTCTTCAGACTTTGGAGTATCGACAGTGCAATGCAGTATTTAGCAAGCATACATTAACATTCATTTAATGAAAATGTAATCGAAAGTTATTTATATTTCAGATGAGCCCTGAGCAGGTGGAGCAACTTGTTTCTCAAAATCCATCTTTACACAGTTTGTCACTTCGAGTGGATGGTACCAAGGCGTTGCTGACAAAGTTGCAAAGGACTCGACATTGGACGAATCTGCATTTGGGTAACCATATTTATTTCTGTAATTAATTCCAAGTATAAGTATCAAAGTATTTCATCTGCTGCTGTACTATTTTCCGTGAGGCATCCCACTCTTCAGACTTTGGAGTATCGACAGTGCAATGCAGTATTTAGCAAGCATACATTATTAACGTGTATTTAATGAGAATGTAATCGAAAGTTAATTATATTTCAGATGACCACTGAGCAGGTGGAGCAACTTGTTTCTCAAAATCCATCTTTGCACAGTTTGTCACTTCGTGTGGATGGTACCAAGGCGTTGCTGACAAAGTTGCAAAGGACTCGACATTGGACGAATCTGCATTTGGGTAACCATATTTATTTCTGTAATTAATTCCAAGTATAAGTATCATATTAATTTGCGTTTTGCATTCTTCCTTTAGACGGGATTCGACCTTCCTGGGTTTCGTCTCTGCTGTCCAGAAATCCTTTCAAGAGATTACCGGACCATTTGGATTCGTGAATATTTGCTGTCTGGCGAATATACTTAACAACAAATTATAGTTATATAATTCATAATTTTCTTAGTTTCCTATTTTTGTTGAATTCACTGGGTGCCATTTTCATAAGTGATAAAAATAAATACTTACTACATGTTTATTGCTTCCTTAAACAATTAATTTTGGCATTTCATCCTCATATAAAGGTTCAAATAAAAACGATTCCTATTTATATAGAGCATTGACTCGTACGAGGTTCAAATTATAACTCATCGAGTCGATGAAATGAGCTGAGGAACTGAAATGACAAAGTACGACCGTGCTCGACCTCCATCCCGTTTGCTTCTTGGAGGAAATTAGAAAATATAAGCCTCAATGCGACAAAAAATTAGTACTTGATCGTGGCCATCTCCATTTTTGCTTTGGTCAGCAATCCTTTATCTCTGTTACTTTTATTTCATCAAGGAGCCATGTTAAAGTGGTAGCATTTTTTGGATGGATAATTTCTTGTGTGGTATATTCAGTAATTCAAGATTGCCTCAAATGTACAATTAGCAACATATTCTTCCTTTAGCTAACTTTCTGTTGCTTGCTTCTTTTTTTTGTTTCTAGGTCAAGTTATTGATTTTTTACATTTCTTTTGCGAAAATATTTGCAATAAAATGAGGAAACATCGTGTCTGAAATTACCTGGATTTTAAATAGTTGAACAAAAAGAGTGCATGCCTTCATCGAAATGGAGTTCATGTTCAATTCCACTTTCATTCAAGTCACGACCTTGGACACGAACTTTCTCCTAATTTGCGAAGGTTTGCCCACGTTTTTTTACTTGTTTCAGTGAAGTTGGGTGAGGTAGTCTTTTTGTGTTTTCCTTAATTCCATATTCTTATTGTTCATTTGCAAGGCCTAGGGCGGTAAGAAACGCCCAAATTTCACACGTAAAAGTTTAGTCAGAGTTGCAGATATTTTTTTTTGGTTAGGTATGCAAATTTTGAGGAACTTCATGCACTTCGGTTAATTTGGCTGACTGATGTGTTGTGCGGTAGACATATTGTACCGTCGGCGAACCTTTCCTATTTATACTGGGTTCAATTTACTGCACTTGCATTTTAGTTTATGGATGGATACAATCTGATGGATACATGTTAGTACAATTTGGCCAATAGCTGTTATGGTAGATCAAAATAATTCCCAGAATTTTTATAATTGTTGCATTTTAAGCATCTGAAAAAAAATGCATACCATGGAAGGAAAGCAGAACTGTTACGAGTGTAACCTGGCTTGACGTGGAGATTTCCAACACGATGACACCGTTATTCAGATATCCACTGCTGTATGTGTGTACCTTATGTTACCGAGAAGACGTGAGCGGTCAATGACCACTGGTCATACAGAGCAATTTGGCTGGGGACAACCAACCGAAAATAATTCATCCATCCACCTCAACCAAACTAAATTATTTTAGTTTAATGTAATGCCACCACTACTACAGTATGTAGTACCAAATGGTATGCAAAATTTAAATCTGTACCACGTGGACGACTAGATTTTTTAGAGTACTTAAATAATTATGAGTGCAATGGATTTGTATTTCGTTAACTTTCAATACCGAGTGAAGTGGGGTTTTTCAAGGTCATCCGGACGACTCGAAGCCTGGCATGCACTTTTTAAAACCAAATGAAATTTGGTTTTACTAATACTTTAGGCATTACTTCCAATTGATTTATATTCGCATGCAACTTAGTTACTTATATTTATGTCACGCATAAATAACACCATGTATTGCTGAAAATCGGTAAACCATTACTTTCCAATTAGCAAATTGGTCCCGGTTTGCAAAAGACTGCCTAGCATTCTCCGTGACTTTTACTTCACTCCCATGGCAATATTGGCCAACTTCTTTTGTCAGTTTTGTCTTCTGGAAATTTATCACAAACATATTGTGTTTCAAGTCTTTTAAAAAATGCTGCAAAATATCGGTAGAATTTTTAAGACCGATGCATCTCAACGGGTGGCATATCCCAATAGTCCATCATATTTTAAACGCTTATCTGAAGAAGAATGGATCCCAGAAGAAGAGTGCAACAACGGAAAACGATATCTGCCAGCCGAATTTTGTTTGGAAAGTAGTTTGCACGGACTTCGTTTCATTGGTCAGCCTAAACGCCACATTATCGAGAGGTAAACTCTGGTTTTCTAAGTAATATTGAGGTAATTAAATGCTTTTCTTATCATTCTATTATCCTCAGGGTATTTTGGATAGTTTCATTTTCCGTGGCGGTGATTGTTGCAAGCGTTCTTATTCTTGAAATTTGGGAAAAATATCGCACAACTCCAGTCATCACAGTATTTCGACCTTCCGAACTTACAATTGAATCCATTCCATTTCCGGCCGTGACCGTGTGCAACACCAATAATGTCATTAAATCAAAAGCTGAGAATTTTGTCAAGTTTGTATTTCATTTTATGCTTTACACAATAAATGTAATGGCTAACATTATCAACCACTTTTTCCTTAGACGAGTCGAGAATGATCCTCACAACCAACAGGCGAATATGGATCTATATTTATTGGACCATATTTGTCAAACCTCTACAACTTTTTCGGAAGCATTCAACTTTTCTTTGGAATACGGAGGAATAAAAAGCGAAATGAGACAGCAAATCCTGGAGTCAAGAAATGGAACGACGAGATCCAAGTCTAAAATTACGGACCTATTGCAGGATGTGTGTAATAATATGGGCTGTAAATAAATTACTAGATTTTAATGCAATATGATCAATTTCTTCTTAGGTTGCTCAAAAATGTAGCGACATGATTCTTCTTTGCAAATGGAACGACGAAGTTTACAATTGTAGCGAGCTCTTTGATGAGGTTGAGACAGATTTTGGGTAAATTTTTATAATATTTGACATAAAGGAGACAGTTGAATTATTGTTTAATTATAAATGGCAGATATTGTTGCACCTTTAATCTAATCCCACTCTCGCTCTTATTAAAATTGAGGTGAGTGTTTGTCCGGTTTCATTAATTTAGGAAAATTTAAAGGTTCATAACTTCAATGCATTTCTCTCAGAAATGATTCCCGAGATCAAGAAACCACTGTAAAAGAGTGGCGTTTATTAAATCTTGACACGGATAATATGATATTGAAAGACGACGGAGCTAATGTGGATAGTATGAATGGACTAAAAAAGAGGAAACCCCCTCCAAAGTTTCCTTATCGTCAAAATCGGCCTGGAAAAACAACCGGATTGTCAATCCTCTTAGATCCCGATCTGGACTCTTACTTTTGTACGAATACAGATTCTGCTGGTTTCATGGTACAAAAATAAATAAGATTCTTGCTTCCACAATAAAAATCTCTAACTAAATGTTGCCCAGGTATTGGCCCATATTCCACTAGATTTTCCTAGTGTGGCGGACGAAAGCATTGCAATTAAACCAAATTCTGAAACTTATCTTAAAATCCGTCCCGAAATAATACTTGCTGAAGATGAGATTCGAGGATTTGCCCTGGTAGTATCCATTACGCATTCAATTTCCCGTGACAGTTTAAACAAATCATATTTTTTGATACAGGAACAAAGAAATTGCTATTTCGGGAAGGAATATAGCTTAAAATATTTCAATATTTATACAACCACAAATTGCGAAAATGAATGTATCGCCAATCTAACCATGAGAGAGTGCGGCTGTGTGAGATACTTTATGCCAAGCAAGTTTAATCTGATTACTGCATTATTATCAACAACTGAGTTATCAATGATAACTTATAAACGCAGGAGACGAACATCAGACCATTTGTGGAGCGAGTCGATACAATTGTTCGGAACGGGTTAGGAGTAAGTGTCATAAAATTGAATCTGTTATCTTTTTATGTTACCTCATTTAACGGTTTCATTCATTGTTGCAATTTGCAGAAGTATTTCTGAACGAAGGACTTAAGAAACGATGCAGAGTTTGCCTTCCTACCTGCACAGAAATCGAGTACCACATGACAACCAGCTACATGCCTTTGAGACATGATATCCCTCTTTGGATCGACTCTAATGGGAAAGAAGCTTCATGGTAAGTTACTAATTGACCTTACGACACTCCAATCAATCCTTCACTGCACAACATGCAAATGTCACCGAAGCACTTCTGCCTTGCATGTTTGTCTTTCCTTGTAATTACTTTTCTAAATTTCAAGGACTCATAAAAACGTGTCCATCCTCCACGTCCATTTTTCGGTGGACTCTACCTACCCCAAAATGAGGAAAGAGCTGTATGGATTTATTGACTTGGTTTGTACGTGACCTAGCCCCACTAATTTATCCAATTAGCCCTGTTTCTAATGAGTAATTTAATTAATTTCTCCAGCCAACACAGGAGGTCTACTCGGACTCTGTTTGGGGTTTAGTGTTTTGAGTCTACTGGAAATCCTGTATTTTCTGACCCTGAGACTTTACTGTAAAACACAACGAGGGAAATTGATGGGTCACAGAGTCACCAACACGATTGGGATGTTATGGGATAAAATGCATCCAAAAGTAGGAAGCAAGATAGGAAAATTCTTCAAATCATCCCAACCTGGTGGCGACGCCCAAGAATATGGAGACAATGGGTTACTAAGAAGTGTGCTGATACAGAGTAAGAAACATTCTGAAGGTGGAATTGACTCCGAAAAGAAACTACGGACTTTGGGCACACTTCCAAATTATGTGGAACATCAGGAAACACATTTTATTTGGTAACTTAGATCGGCACCACAACCCATGCTAATGTGCAGATTGTGAAGTTATTGAATTAAGGTTTCATTTAATTTTCAATTTTACAAAAATCTGTTATTTTTTGTCATGTTGTAATTCCAAGATAAAAAAAATATATTTAGATAATTGAATTTCATTCTCATTTATTACAAGACAGCTACAACATGTTTAACTCCTTTCTGACTTGACTTAGATATTAGATGATATCTGATTTTCATGCACTTCACTGATGCAAGTTTTTACATACAATAAGACGGGTGTTGTGTGAATCACCAGAATTTAAAAATCATGCATAGACAGTCTTGCGTCTCCTGTCGTCTTAGAAGCCACTTTAAACTGGAGCAGAATGATGGAGTAAGTAAGCCCCGTGGATAGGATCTAATTAGTCAAAAGTTAGCCAAATTCCCGTCTCCAATAAATAATTAGTATATTTACCGTCACGACAAAACCATGCGTCACCGGAAACTTGAAACATTTTAGGGCAATCGGATTGGAATCCAGTTCCGAAAGTAGAGCCAACTAATAAATAATAGACCAATATTAAATCAACTTTCTTCAACTTTAAGACAAGCTAGATAACCCACAGTGCCCACATTGTCCCGATAACTGGGATGATCCCTCCGGTCATAAATGTAGTCGGACAATTTCTCCACCTATTGTCACAATCAATTAATAACTCGACATCTTGACCAATTTCCATTAAATGTCTCCCACCTTTTTGGCACCATCCGCCGCAACAAGTATCATGACCACAAAACCTGTTGAATAACAGCACCCAGCCACTCTCAGACCAACATCAGCAGAATCCAAAATCTCCAAGACAGCAGATGTCAAGTTGGTTAGAGCATTCCCAACAAAAACGAATATTACGGGATTGGTTATCAAGTTCAGATTGGAGACCACATTGCGGAGGGAAGTGATGTAGGCGCCGAGCTGACATTATTTCGGCAATTAATTGGCAGTTGGTTAATTGGATCATATGTACTTATTGTACCTCCACCACCCCCAAGTCTGGGTTATCCTTTAAAAACTTGTCACAACTCTTCCCAATCCCAGACACGGCACAACATGCCATATCCGGAAATGCAATGAGTACAAAATGTGACAGTATGGCCATGTAAAGAAGTCCAAAGAGAATACATCCCGTCAAAATATATTCTAGGATGGGATGAGGTTGTTCAGATAAAAGCGAGCTTTTTGCACTGTCCAAATACTCCGAAACCGACCCCATCCGACCTTTGATAAGGGTTGACAACGAGAGAAAAATTGAAAGAAGAGCGAAGAAGACTGGTACGAAAGTTTCCTGAACAGAAGAAATTTTAGGAAATTTTAAATTTTATCCGAGTCATACAATTTATGCTTACCCTCTTTAAGCAAAACCCCTTCACACCTCCATTCTTAACAACCTCATGACAAACCCCATCCAGCAACGCCTGAATTTGGTTCTTTTTTAACCAAAAAATGTATAAAAACACCGTCAAAGCAATGGAAAACATGCAACTCGTGGCAATATAAAAGACGAAGGTGGGGTCCTGGTGAATTCGGGTTCTTCTTATTTCGATCACAAAATAATACAGGATCCGCAGAACGTTGAAATATGCAAAGCCGTGAAGGAGGCAGAGTAGCGGTCTGGATAAGAATGTTATCATATCATGATGAACTTATCAATTTAAAGGAATTGGTATGATGCACACCAATGCCATGTGAACTCACCTTCTGAAAAATATTGGTCTTTATAACGAGTCGACTGGCTCCACCATTTGTCACCAGCTTCGTTCTAAAGGGAATTAAGAGGAGATGGTAGGATATGTTGAAGAAGGTGTGGTAGTACAAAAAGGCACTGGTGGGGAAGCCCCGTGACGGTAGGAGGTGTGGGAAGGGCTGGACTTGAATTTGAAAGCATTTTTTGGAAAGGTTATGACCGTTAGTGGAGGTCATGGTGGAAAGACTGATTTTTTATAGAAACGCAAAAAAATAAGACGATGAGTTTGAGGGGTAAATGACAGTTAATGAATCAATAATTGTGTTGACTTGATGTTCAGAGCCCATCCCGTTGTTTATATAAAATTTTGATGAATTGTACATTTGAGTGATTAATTTCTGGAATGGCTTCATTATTGATGCAGAAGCTAGTGATTGGAGTCGTGGGTTCGTCGAAATGCGTAAATGAAATGAACGAGGTCTTTACTAAATGCATACAAAGCTTAGCGCAATTAAATAGTTGCATTACTTTGTTTCTGTTCAATATTGGAAATAGAATAGTTCTCGACTCTTGGAAGGAGAAAGAGCAGAAACAAAAAATAACAAGATTTTGACACTCAAATTGTCGTATCTTCATGCTTATACAATCTTTTCTTACCGAATTTTTACCGAAGCCATATTTTACGATGAGGTCAGCAGCCTATATTCAAGACAAAATGTGTTACGAGGATAATAAAAAACTCGTAAAATAAACCCCACTTATTTCCTATAACGTCATTCCGGATACTTCAAAGCCATTAACTTGTAAACTGTTTAAACCAAGATTTTTGGAAATATGTCTACCTTTCCTTGGTCCCCTTTACTCTCTTCCCATCCCCAGTATTAGATTGAGTGGGGAGATGACCATGAAACTATAAAAACTTGGAATCCACTTCAACTTGATCGGAATGATTGCCCGTAACATGATATAACGGCAATAAAAAAGACTTAGTCAAAGACACAAAGTATCAATCTCAATTTTGTCAATTCCAATCTGGTCCACAGGATTTTTGAAGGAGAATCCATATTCTGCAATCCATTCATTCCAATATTACATACGGATCAAGTGGACTAAGAAGGCATAGGTATAAATCTGTGACATGCTAGTTGTTCGGAATCTAAAATAAGGGTACTTGGAAATTGCGCAACAAAGCCAAAGTCAAATATTATTACGCATTTTTTTTCCGGATATAAATTCTGCATTTTGTAAAACCACAATTTTTACCAAAATTGTATCGAAAGCATTTATTTCAACGTGTATCCGTTTAAGTTCTAAAGACTCGTAATACGGTAGAGAATTAAAATAAAATGTTCATCAGCCTCATATGAAGGTTTTTCCAAGCTGTATGAAAATGAGAGGGTGTCGGCTCTCCTTTGTTCAAATATCGATTCATTTCACGCTCGGCAATTTATGTTGGATCGGAGCACGAAAAACATTCCTACTTAACACGTGGCAGAAATCAGCCGAATTTATTTGCAAGTACACAGTGAAAATTTATCTTTAGTCAACAACTTCAGACTTGATTGTATCCTTGACTTATCTGGATTTCAATTCAGTGCAATAATTGCACTGCAATTTCAAAATGCCGAGGACCCCGTGTCATAAAAAGTCAAAGTCAAACAGTGAGGTAAATCAAAAAAGTATTAAAATATTATGAAATAATTCTAAATTCTAACTAACGCTCCAATTTATTTAGACGATTGAGGAAATCCTGCGTGGTGTTGATGCCTTCCAGAACATAATAGCGTTGAATTTACGTTCGCGGATGAATTAAAAGTTATTTAACGGAATTACGAAGCGCAAAAATCTTTGCTTGCTGGAAGAAATGTTAGAATTGGAAATTGTTTGGAATTCCAACTAATTTTTAATTAATTGTACTTCTGGCAGATTACACTGAGTCGAAAGGACATTCCTGCGATGACCTTTGACTCCAACCTGATTTCACGCCACATAAGCCACATTGCGAGTTATTCGTGGAGAATGGGAAGAACTGGATTAAACTTTAATCATTAAAGATCTTAATGTGAGTAAATGTTATAGAATAACCGAGTAGAATTATTTTAATTGGCTGAATCTAATTTCTAGAGCACATCTGAACATTTTAAATGGTATCAAGTTATTTCCTCTGTTGGAATCGGAGACATTATTTCATTAGGATGGTCTCCATCGAAAATGGGTCAATCAGTTTTGAAGGAATTTCGCAATACAGGAAATATTACTTGTGGCTACTCCTGCAAGTTTAAATCACAACAGTTGAAATAGTATGTGATTTTGAAAATTAAATACGATTATCGAGTATTACACTGCTAATTGTTTTAATAAAAAAGGATCCAAATGGTGCCCCAGAGCCCAAATGGGTTTGTTCTCAATCGCTCAGCAAAACCTCGAGCCCTTTTCCTGAAGAAGTGAGTTGTTCATGGCGGATTTTACAATTTTAAACTTTAAAATTAACCAGTTGAACTTAAATGTTGCGCATTTTTTTTAGATTGTTGCTGAAATCTGTCTATAAATATTTACCCACTAAAAGCGTTGGAAATGGTCGGCTTGTTTGTCAAACTTGGAATTCTGCCTAAAACCGGATGGATGGGTGGACTACGATTTCACGCTTTGTCATTGTAAAGAAATCTGTTATGCCAGGATGGCCTTGATAATTACGACAACGAGGAACGATTTATTTGTGCTGTATTTCGTGCTTGTAACTTGGAGGAATTAATACTTTCCGATCAGTACCTCACCATGAATTTCTTTGAAGTTTTTCACGCTGTCTCGACTCCCAGGTAATTATTTTAAGAACAAAAATACAGCAATCTGCTTAACTGGAGGACTCTGTGTTTTAAAATTCATACATTTCTTATTCTTAGGTTTTTAACTTCCTTGGAAATCTATCGGCATCGGCCAAAGAACTCTACTGACGACTGGTTTCGTTCGAATGGATATCAATTGAACAAAGTGCTAATGTTTCCGAATCCTCTTCGAAAATTTAGCATTAGGAATCTAGCCCATGAAATTTCCAACGACAACCTAACCCTGCCCCTCGTACTTGACCAACCTCCGTAAACATTGTGGGACATTGGAAGAATTAGAATTGGAATTTCTGACGCAACTTCACACACTAACACTAAAACCACCTAAAGTTTAGTTTGAGGTTCGCAATGGACGATCAGGGAAACCTTTTTGGAGGAATTGACTACACCACTCATTTACCTAAACTGGAAAGCTTGGTAGTCAAGTATGTCCCAAAATTCCCTACATTTGCCAATTCCTCCCAGATAACAATTGTTACGGGACGCCTGCTCCTCGCGATACGTCAACAGGCTGTTTCCGTAATGGGGGTTGCAACAATGTAGAAATGCTCAAAACTGCTTG
>JAAXNX010002430.1:0-13519 GCA_036491905.1 Folsomia manolachei
TGCATGATTCCACACATTTTTGCAAGTTTTCCTTTCCTATTCTAGATACTAAGGCCATCCACCTCCATTTGTTTCCACAAAATCTGATGTATTCTTCATAAGTGGTCCCAATTCACATTCGCTTTTCTTCTTTGGGGAACTTTTTCAAAAAGCTTTCCTTGCTTGCGGGCAGTTTTCCTTACTCAGGTCTTACCCAAGGAAGGAAGGGCTGCTTGTTCAGTTATGTACATTTCCAACCCCAGCTATTTCAATCCAATCCCAAAACCTAGTCGTCACAAACTTGTTTCGTTGTATGGAATGGAATGGAATGAAACATTCCGTCATTTTTGGTCGAGTGATGAAAGAATATAATTCGAGAGAACAGCTTGATTCAATTTGGAGCTGGCTTGATGTATTGATGGATGGAAACCTGGAGAGGGAGAAAGGCCTGAGATGAGCCGACCGTGAGCCGTGTTTTTCTTTCTTTTCCAAAAACATCCACAGACTGATAAATATCACTCTGTCTGAGTTTGAAGATATACATTTTCTGGAAGAGATGTGAATAAATGGAAAATGGAACTGGGTTGTAAGAACGACTTGAATGCAAACAACAGCCTATTCCAAGGAAATACTACAACCACAAATTCTACTTGAGTTTGGAATTCATTTCTCTTCAACAACATTGAGCTCGGCCCATGAAATACGTTGTGAAAGAATGAAAGAAAATCCTTTGATGGGATATGAACTGTCCCAAGTGGGCTTCTGGTTGAATATTCAAACTTTTTCGATCTTCCTCTACATCTACAAACTCCGCGTATGAAATATACATCCCGTCACTACGACCACAAATAATATATTCAACCAACCGACGACCAACCTATGCATATCTACCATATTTGGATAAATGCTCCTGTGAGGATGGATAATGCCACAACGCCCTGTCATCTAGTCACTCAGTTGAAACCCCACCCACTCAAAATTCACCCCCTCCCATCCTTCAATCCCTTCCTCATACCTATGGCCCTCACCCAAGTGCAATCCACTCTGTCAACTGAGGCATAATAGTCTGTGGGTCAAAATGGACCAGGAATATCTGGCTGGCTGTAAAATGAGATGCGATTACCTTCCCCTCTGACATCGACTTTCTCCAATCCATCCATCCAACCAACCTGTCTTATTCCTAGTCAGTCAACATCTGCTCCTTCCTTCTCAACTGAAATATAAGCTTCTTTTTTACCAAGAAAACAGATTGAGATTCTCTCTATCCTCCAATAATGGTTAAAGTTGGATCAAGTTTATTATTATGTTGCCGTGACTAAAGGATGGGCCGGTGTGGTTACTGAAGTCACTTGAGGGAAGTGACTGAAACAGTGTTGAGCTCACCACAAGGAAATGTGTTTGAATTCAGGTGCTCATCTCGTGCAATGGGTGGTTGGGAACTAAGAATATTGATGACACTGTTTGCTTTCTCTCGACGATTCCAAAGTTTTTGGTGGAGTCCCCGCTGTGTCAAGTTTTCAAGTGACTCCACTCTGCAAACTGATATCCTAATTTTTACTATTCGACTTTCCAATCTTACTTGTTTTGTTGGATGAGGTTTTCCGAGTTTAAATATTTTACGACCTCTTGTAATTTTGTGATGTAGAATAAAGTTATGAAGGCAGTAACTAAGTAAAACTTAGTTGTTGATGAAAATAATTCTAAAAATATACATCAAAGGCGGATAGTCCAGCAATTAATTGGCCAAAGTGTTGGAATAAATTTAAGTTTATGTTTAGAAAATTATTTGAAGTGTAAATAATACAAACAGGATGCACTCGATTTGCTCTATTAAGAAAATGAGATTCGGGGATCTAGCCCTGGCTGGATCGACTTATGACGTGATACGTTTAACGAATGGCGAATTTTTTTTATGTATGCAAACTTAACCCCTTCGGATAGAGTACGGGATGGATTTCATCGATAAATTGAGTAAATGCATGTTGCTTAATACTTTCCTTGAATTTTCTGATATTACTTTCTTTATATTGTTTATGTTATTACTGCACCGAGCCTGGAAAACTCGTATTCATTCTAGGTAATACAGGAGGATACAACAACTGTAATTTAAACTGGATTAAGTTTGCCATAACATCCTCTCCCAGCAACATCGCCATTGAACCTTTTCCAATAAACTTAGTCAATTATAAAGTTGCCACTAATCAAATAGTAAATTGGCAATCAACCTTCTGCCTGTATGCGGATGTGGGTTTTCTGAAATCAATTAGGATAATGGAATGCTTGCTTGCTTTATCTCAAAAAACGGAAACTTATAATAATGTAATTAAAAGGAATTGGATTGGACTACGAGTTTTCTGGAGAACATTGTGCACCAAAGTAAAATGGATGGTACAAAGGATAGAGTTTAGTTTGATGTGTTCTGAGTTCAAAGTTAGTTGTGCACACCGCACAATATGTAATGGCACTTTGAATTCGGAATTACCAAGTACTCCGTCCTTTGAGTTTGTTGATTAGTGAGTAAATGTAAGTTATTTTGAAACTATAAAAACTGGAATACGATTCAAAAATTTGCAGGCAGGAATTCGGATGTTCGTGAGCAAAGGAAGAATGTCAATCAAACCGAAATTCGGTTACCCAATGAAGCCTAGCCAGGCCACATCAAATGGTAAATAACAGAGTCACCACATACCATAGACATTTTCATTGGATTAAAAGATAACTTATAGGAGAAACTTTACATCATACATATTTTATTGTAAATATTGGTGGCTACAGGTATTCATTCCCATCTAATTTTCCGAGTTCATTTACGTAACCCGATGTACCGTCCAGTAACTTGAAGTTACTAACTTCAATATTTTAATGAAGTTCGTTTGCCCATTAAGACTGACAACCAAACTTTTTTCCCCTAAATGTAAATAAATAGAAAGAAATTTTGCACGCAACTCCAGGACTCGACTAAAAATTAAGGTCATGGTAATAGCAATATTATAGCATGTGATACAATTTGTTAGAACTATTCCAACTTTTGGTGAAAGTAGGCAAATTACTGCACACTTTTTGATAGAAGCTATTGCGAAGTATAATGAGATTTACTCTGTAAATTAACAATATATATGAAAAACTTCAGTTTTGAGACGAGAAGCAAAAGTAAGTTTTTGAGATTAGAGGGAAAGTGGGTGGGATTGTGATTAATACCGTCAAAAAGTTGGACAAGGTCAATTAATTAAAAATAAGGATGAAAGTTGGAAAGATGAGAAGTGGGAGGTGGATGTAATTGTGCTAATCCTTTTTTCAAACTATGTCGACGTATATATCAAGGCGTCAAGGGAAGGAAGGGTGAAGAAAATTCGGAGTGTTGACAGATGACTGCTCCCATTTCCAATCTGTTCCTTGAAACTTAATCTATTAGCCCCTTGCCTTGTCATTCATGGAATGTCATTCAATATGCATTAAATCTAAAGGATTTATTTTAATTTGAATCTCATAAGATCTCATACATTTATGCGAACAAAAGTGCTTCCTTGGGGAAAGCATTTGGAAAAGGCTGGCAGAACATAGGGAAAGGATTGTAGTTTTGAATAAATGCCGAAATTGGAGATCAAGTAGTAGGAACCCAGGAATTAAACAGTTAATCATGACGCTGATTGTATATGCTGATTGCACCATAGAAAAGATTTCGCGAATGCATACAACCTGTAATTTACTAATTATGTGGACATCGTCACGTCATGATGTAGTCCTAGAGTAAATATGAGGTATTGTGAGAGTGAGCTATGGTTATAATTGAATTACTCAACACAGATTATCACGGCATGTAAATAATTCAACCTACTTACGCTGTGTCTCACATATACTCATTCAGACTGGTCAAAAACATGTAGTTCCTTGAAATACAGTTCTAAATTATGCAAAGGAGGGCCACCTAAAACTGTATTTATTCAGTGGAACACACCACCATCAAGAGGCAAAAGAACACGGATAAAATTGCATATTGATTGACCGAGAAGACAAAACTGCTCCGCCAATACATGGAGTAGGACACAAAAACTTTGTTTCCTGAACTGAGTTGGAAATTCTTCTTTGCCTTCCGTGTCCAGTGTCCAGCCAGGGACATGTAATTTAGCATATTTGGCCATCACCCAGTAAATTGTAGTAGTTGGTGGGTGAAAGCAAAACAGGGAAGTTTGTTGGTTAAACATGCTTTTACGAGAATAGAGTGCACATCATGTGGCCAAATTGTTCTGTCCACTTGGTTGGGATTCAATGGGATGGGAAAACTCTGGGGCTCTGTCCCACTCCCATTATTAGCTAGCTAGGCCCACTTGTCGGAAAAAAGTGCTGAAAAAGTGCGTCTCAATAATAGACAGAATGTACGTAGCTAGGGGGAAAATTGGGAGGTTATTTTTGGGACATGCATTTACATAGGAACGAAAATACCGAGGCGTCCCAAATGGAACCAACGGCTCAGTTGAACTTCTAAATTTCAAAATATCGAGTCTAATCAAGATATTTGCATATTTACTCATACTTTTGAAGAGTTTTACTCGGATTTAGTGTGGATTTCATGTTTTGACTGGAATTTGATGGGTTTTCTTTTGGATTTCATAGGTTAATTAAAGTTTTATGGGTTTTATCAGGGTTCCAAGTGTGATATGTAATCACATTTCGTGATTTTCAGTCATTTTACCCAAAAACTGTGATTTCTAAACTTTTAAGCTTTAAATGAAGTAGTATGCAATCCAAAAACCTCCAGTGCAGCCTTCATATAGCCCGAGCCAGGATACGGACGCGTTAAGTTTGTTGCTTTAACAAAGTGACCAAGTCATTCATAACACCAATTTGACATGTGTACAAAATTTGAAGTTGACACGACCATTTTGAAAAAATCACCCAAAATCGGTGGTTACCATCACCAAATTTTTTTAAATTCCCGGGCCGATTTTTGCCAAATAAAATTCTTGGCAAATAAAATTCATTTGACACATTCTAATTGTGTGCCAAATTTCAACTCGATCGGCCCACTTTGAAAATTTGGCCTTTCCCTTTTACTGGATCACCTTTTAATTGGATCACAACTATTTTTTTTATTTTCCAACCGATATTGCCGGTCTTCGAAGTTAACTCTTAATTGAATGTTCGTAAAAAACGATTATTTACAGTTTATAATATTGACTGCATCTCTTGGTCTCAGTCTATATGAGAAATCACAGGTGTGATTTAATAAATCCTGGGTTGTATGGGTTACAGACTCTAACTTGCGCAATAATCAAAAGACGAGTAAATATTCAGGAAATAAATCTTCTAAAGTTGCTGCTGAATATGTTGAATTTATCGATAGAGGGTCACGGAAGGCAATCCAGGTTTGGGGGTTACTATTGCCAATAATATAAGCTAGTATCTGTTATAGGTAAAATTTACTGAAATCTTCGAACCCTACTGACCAGGCATTGCAAGAAATTGAATTTGTCTTGGGACACCCAACATTATGGTTGTGCAGCATTGTTGCCGTAAATTGTATAGCGATTTTTGTCGCGCATGGTGCGACTGTCAAATGCCAAATAACTGATATAATTTTTAAAATTTTTTCGAAGGCCGGCAATAAGAATTTTGAACACGAATAAGGATGTGTTAGAAAAAACTGAGGTGGATTTGTGAATAAACAAACGACTCATTTCGAAATAAAAACATCGTGGGTATTATTTTTAGTAGTTTAGTGAAAAAATTAACAGTAATGAGTTGTTAATTTTAAATTGGTGAATAACTTCACTTTTTGTCTCAAAAATGTCTGAAACGTATAAAAATGCACTTTTCAGACCATTTATAGAACTTTTAATTTTTTTCAAAAATTTTACGTCGTTTTCGACTGTTTTTGGTGGATCCAACTCAAATTAGTTTCATCTAACTAATTAAAATAAGTATAGTTTTAGAAATATTCAATTTAATTTATTGTATTTGTAGAAGATGGGATATGATATTATTTCTATCCATTGGTATTGCTTTGCCGGCGTAATGACGGGCTTGCACACTAGCAAAAAAATTATTTCAATTCCTTGAGGAATAAGTTGTCAAGGAGTACGGATGATGTCATTTTGACGTCTCGGCAAAAAGGTGGGTTCTTGCACCAGCCGCTGGTGTCGCTAGTGCGCACAAGTGGGCCTGTCTCTTACCAACGTAAGAGACAGGTATCTTGTCTAATTATTAGCGCATCCATTAGTATGCCACAATTTGCATTTAATATTGGGATACATTAACCGTTTAGCTATGGATGGTTGAATTAAAGATTCATCAACAGAATGGTGTGCTATATCGATCGATCTTTCAACCTCCAATGTTTCAGGATTTTTATTTCTCTTTGGACAAAGGTATAAAAAAGGTAGCGGGGTTGGACTAAGTTTGTTTCGTATAACCATGTACACCCATTTATGAGTTTGGACTCCAAACTTTGGTGTGTTTTATGTTTCTGTAGAGGTATGGAACAAAATCTATTTATTTTTTCTTTCAGAAATCTGACAACCCTAGCTGGGTTTTGGATAAATGTGTATTTCATGACTTAAGGCTGACTCGGAGGCGTGAAATTGATTTGCAACAAGCAATTCATTTCTCGAAACACAATGCAACAGTATTTTGGGTAGGTCACATTTATGGCTTTGTAACAAATCATTTGTCCTTGCTCAGCTTCAAATAACATTTGGTTCAATAAACCGTGGTGTTGTGGCAGAAAGATTAATGTAGTTTAAGTTGCTTGTGAGGTAGGCGACCTGAATGAATGCCTCCAAGCCTTACAAAACCAAGTCAGTCAACTCCGGTCAAATATATTACAAAAATAGTCAGCAGACTGCCACAAGGGACCCACTTTCCCTACGTGAATCGACCAAGACGGCCAGGGAAAAGAGTAGATGAACACCGTAAAATAATTAAATGAGTCCCAAGCTCAAAAGTGGCTGCATTTGTTACTGGGTGAAGACTTTGAGATACCTCGAAATGAAGGTCTCATGGGTCCAACTCTGGCCCAATTTTGTTAGTGGTTAACGAACTGCACCATGACCTCACCATTACCATCGGTATGACTCCATTAGTGGAGTTAGAGAACCTCTCAGATTTCTGTGGCTACTCCTCCGCACAAAAGCGAGTACCAATGTAATAATTGAAACCCGTTTTATCAATCTGTAAAGTAAACCAAGAAACTTGGCGTAATAGACGATATACATAAGTGAGGCTGCATGGCCAGGCTCATGGGAGAGTGAGGAAAATGCAGAGTTGAAATTTGAAATGAGATCCCAGAGAAAGTGGCGAGGTTCAAGTTAGTGGAATGCAGGCAGGGCAAACCTGAAGGAAACTGCAGGGGCGGATGTTTCTTTTATTTAGTAGCGTTCCCTGTGGTTACCCGGATTGCCCGAGAAGTTAGTTTTATTCTCCTCGATCTTGATCTTGTGCTTTCACCACACCACAGGAAACTAAAGTACGGAAAACTAAGGCAAGTTTCTGCATATGTAGAAAGAACGAGAGTTTTAATACATGCAAAACTTTTGTAGCTTAACAAATACAATAGCGGTATCATAGGAGAGCAGATTGTTTAATAAAATAAAACTCTTTATATGGCTACATTGGTATGAGAAACAAAGTTTAAATGATTTGGAGATCGGAATTTGGTGTAGCGTAGATGTCTCGATATGAGAAAAATAGTGTTTTCAGGCCCTCCACATACTTTTCATGAAGAGCCTCGATATCTTCGGAGGATGGGTTGGGGTTCTTTGTGACCTCGATGGGCGTCCCGACTTAATATTGGGGAATGAACAATATTAGATGGGTAATAATCATGATTTAGGCGTAGGGAAGTTTGAGATAAGTTACGTAACTTACCCACAGTGGTCAATGGTCGTCTTTGGGGTATGATTCCAAATGTATACTACAGACATTGGGAAAAGTTATTAATTGTTTAAATACCGAATAAAGTTAACCTGTTTAGTGAAAGAGTGCATTAGTTAACTCACTTGGAATATTCCTCTTCCATTAAAAAGGCAAGGAGCCAATCCAAGAATCTGCTGTGCAGTCCGTTGTATCCGTTGTCTACGAGAACCGGACGGAAAATGCACTTGAGTATAAATTTCAATTTCCCCGAAAGAAAATATTGGCACAAGTGAAGCCCTGAAATTAGATTATGGATCATTTATGATACAGCTCACACTCTTTACTTCCTCATCTCGAGAGAATGAAATTGAAGAAACTCTTTTTATTGCTCACGTAGAACACATTTCAAGTTAGAACCAGATCTTGTCTACTTAATAGCATATTGCATTGGGTGGGAATATTTTTCCAAGGTTTGAAATAAGAATAAACACACATACCCATGACGAAGGGCTGTCTTCACGAAACCTTTTCGGTCCCTCAGCTTCAAGATGTAGGAACCAGGACGAGATTCAAGGCTTTCGGGAGCGCCTCCGACCACCAAAACTAAATAAATACATCGTTGACAGAACAAAATTACAAAACTCTCACACACACATGTATCAAACTTGGACTTGGAGGAGAAAATGGATTTGAGAATGTGAAGAAGAGCTTAGGTTGTTGGCAAGTTTCCTCCGGATATTTAGATGAAAAGTGGAACATTTTTCAACAAAGTTTGGCAGACAATTAACTTTGACTAATTGCCATGAAGGAACAAGAAAGAAAAAGAAAGAAAGGTTTCTCAAGAAAAGGTTTCTGTTAAGTGTCCTTTCACAACCTCAACAACTTCATGTTTTATGTTGCTGCTTCGTTACAGAATCAAAAACATTCTCCCCCAAGGCGTGAACCTTGTAGAAAAATGTTGCATACTTATTGTTAGTCATAATAGTTTACATACCTGCAGCGTTTCCTCCCTCAGGTCGACTTAATAGATAATTCAAACTCTGTTTTGATGCTGAGCATGCACCTAAATAAACAAATTGTGAAGTTGGTGAATGTTATTTGAATTTGTTAACTTAATTCTATATCTCACCAGAAGACATTAAATACTCGCGATAAAATGGGAATGAGAAATGACCATCCAAAACAAGGAGATAAGGCGTGATTCCTTTGAAGACTTTGGAAAAATTTGTACCTTCCGTCGCAAAATTACCAAACGCTACAGTGGAAAATGGTTTGGGTAAATTTCCTTGTCTCAAATAGCAATTATCTTACAAATGAGCAATCTTAATTCACCTGCCGAACATAAAATTCCGTGAGGATGGGAACCAAAAATATAATTTTTCGTGGAGTCCAAATCACATGTTTTAACCAGTTTTATAGGGAAAAAGTTGCAGTAATATCGCCATAATTGCCAATTTCTCACCCATGTCCACCTATATTCAAGAGGACATCATTAGTCGGCCACACCCACACATGGCAATGTCCTTTCCATGAAGTATGAAGAACGGATGTCATGCATTCGAAACAATGCCCAACTCAGACTTACCTTCTCCCACCCGTGCTACTTTTATCTCGTTTTATCTGATCAAAGAGATACCAAATAAAATAAAGTACAGAAATGAAGCGTAATTGAGTGTAGATGAAAATGTAGAGGAGTAGAAGAATGCTTCCAGGACCCATCAAGAAAAAAGTCAAAATCCAGGACGCAACTGCGAACGTCTGCAACCTTCTTTCCATAGGGATATCCAGTGGAGCAAACTCTACGCCTAACATCCTCTTCCCGTGTTTGCTGTAGTGAACAAAAAGTAATTCCATTTTAATGAGTCAAATTTGTTTTCATAGTTGCATTATTGACCGTTTTTTGTTTGATGCATTTCAAAGGAATAGCTTCGTTTTGGCATGAAATGTTTATAACTGACTGCGGAAGGATATTTTTATACAAGCGTGTGTAGTACTTTCCAATTAAGAAATATTATCTAAAGGCAGTAACAATAAAATCCTGGTAATATGATGTAATAATGTACCGAACGGGCTATGTACCAATTTAAATTCATGACCTTATGCCCTCAATGTGAGGTATTTGTGGTCGTCAGGTCATCCATTAAAGGACCTTTATTTTAAACTTGGACTTTTCTGACCTCAAAGGAAAGTTCAAAAGGCCAAATTATTATTAGTGGCGACGAATATCCTTAGACACCATTCGAATCACCGTTAAACCCATTTCCTTATTTGAAATATAATGGTTGTTATCCACGAACCCTTCAATAATGGCCAGGATTGTAAAAAAACTGACCTAATCGCAGGATCCCTGAATCATGTACTAAAACTGAATTTTGAAATTCGGTTTGAAAGTGGGTGAAACATTCGCATAAAGTGACCTGATGGGAATTGCATTGTGTAAAAATGGGCATGATGTTTGGTTGACACAAAATTTTGACTGCTCACATGGAGTTACGNGCATGGTGTTTGGTTGACACAAAATTTTGACTGCTCACATGGAGTTACGCGAAATCAGCAAACAATTCAGTATCCCTTTTCTTGGTAACTACTTCTTAATTTTCTTCACATACTTTAATTGTTCATTGCCGATAATTCTCATGCACACGTACCATCCTTCATAAAAACTAGTGCATGGCCTTCTTATATAATCGGGATAAGTACAATTTAATTATAAATTACCCAGTTTCATGATTCGGTCGGTCCGTATCCGGTTTACCCGTCGGATTCATACTCTCCATTTTTGTTGTGAAGTTCCAAACGGTCGCTACCACAAGTTCTTCCTCCCTCAGCTATCACATCATCATCCAACTTATTTTCAAACAAAATTCACTCACAATCCATTCCCCAATCCCTCACTCACAATTAGTCAATTATTTATTCCTCACTGTTAAATTTTTAATTCTTTCTTCTTCCCTGTGTACTCTTTCCTCCTTCAGCAAAAGTGCAGAGGTTCTCTTGGAATTATGCTTTTTGTTATCTGTTTCTAATTCAAGACGTAGTTTCACACGCAACAAAATTCCAGACGTACAAATACAACCAAGGAGTTAATTTGATTAACTAATATCTGAGAAACAGTAGTGCTGGACTCCAGTCTGGAGAATGATGATAATTATAATTTTGGGAAAATACGCTCAAGTTGTCCTTCAATTTTTAATATGTCCGTCCTCCTCCGTAAAGTTTAAAGTTTTTTCAACTTCAACTTAAACAAAACCTAGCTTTGAACTTTGGAAACCGCAAAAACTGGTGAGACCTTCAGTTTTACTCACTAAAAATCTACAACAATAGCAATGTGATGGGCTCTATGCGTTGTTTGTTGTCGTGCACTGGGAAGATGAGACGATTTACTTGTCTGGCTATTAAGAACGTGTCAACTAAGTTGATTCGTTATGTGGTTCTAGTCAATAATTGTTTATCTGTATTCACAAATGGGAAATAAATATGACTCTCCGACTCATTTCATTATTTTGAACCAAATCATGGGACGTATACGAATTATTGACTCGGTGAGGAACACACTTAAGTGGTGTGAATAGAAGTTAAGGGGTAAGTTAACTAATAACTCATTTAGAGAGGGATAAAGGGCTTGTGTATAAGGCTTACTATTAGTCTCTTGTATGAATTTAAGAGCTGTGGCAGTTTGGATTTCCTTTTAACTTCGATATCCTACCGGACTTTGACCGGATGAGACTTAAATTGGTATTTAGTGTAGTAAAATTCCTCAAATAACTGGATTTAGTTACGCCGATCCTTTCCCGTTGATCTTTGGTCATACATGAGTCACTAACTCTCAAAGGACGATATTTTACGGGGTAACCTTTACCTCGTGTCGTAGTAATTCCGGACTGATGCCGATTATTTAACGCTTGTTCAAAGTCCGGCATGGTCGAGGAAACTGAGACTATTTTTTAATATGATTGCTGCAAGTAATAATTAAATGAAGACTATTTCGGGTAACCAACCTTCTTACAACAATTTCATGTCACGAAGGACGTTATGCTTTTCAACCTTGAACTTCTCGCATTTAAGTCAGCATTTGTTGAATGGATTATTTTATCCAAAAGATTGATAAATCGTCATTTCCATGTCATCCGGTGTGACATTTGGACTAACTGATTTATCATGAAGGGTATAGACAAGTTTTTTTTAACGTCTTTACCACAATCTTTATTTTTTCCCGTTATCTTTCCTGCAAGCAAATCAAAGCCTGTCTAAGTTTTGACTGCACTATTCAACTCATTCTTTTTATTGCAACTGCCCCAAAAGGAAACTCAGTTTTATCTCAAAAAGGCAGTATATTTTCAATAGAAATATACTCTGCTGCTGCATTTCATTTACCATTTCCATTTCGAAATTGAATGCGTTATCACTAAAAGAAGACGATAAATGAAAAAAACCCCGTTATCGATTTCCCTTGCACCATTTTATTTCATGAGTTGAAAGGTTATCTAGCCCTGTCCACCCGCTTGCACTTGGTCTATTATTTTTGGATGCATAACCAAATCATAACGAACTTTATGCATATATTTATTATCCCGAATACATTCGATAAAGAAGTATACCTACCCGTGACGGGTAACCCGTCTGCTTTTGCATGACAGCTTCAACTCAATTGGTATTTATGGGCCGTCTGAATTTTAGGATGGGATAAGACATCTCTCACAATTTGCATTTGATGAAGACTCGCCTTTATCTTGGCAGAATTGTGAGGAGGATGGGCACAAGAGAATGTTTTATTGGCTGTTGTTTTCTCTTATGTAGAGAAAGAATGAGGTGAGATGAGGTGAACTATGACTGAGTGAGCATACTTGATTGAGTGAGCATAAGGGGGTTAAAACAGGACAGGGGGAAGGATAAAAAAGTATTCAGCTTCACAAAAAAGTTTGGCTGGATCAGAAGGATTTATTTGGAATATTATATGCACTAGTGGCGTTACAAGTCAAAAAAGCGTTGTATTTTTGTATTGAGCTGACTGAATGCACAGATACACACAGATGGATGATAACGGAGGTGAAATCGATCGTGTGAGAGTGAAAGGAAAGTTGGTTGGAATCGAGATGTTTTGCAGGTGGAAAAGATGTTGGAGAAAGTGAATGGTGGTAGTAGTTTGTTTGGTTGGATTGAAGTTCATCGCATGGGAGTTACATAGTTTGGTGCTAAACATGGATATTGGGTTGGATAGCTTTTCAGGGTGGATTTTGGGATAGGTAAAAAAAAGAACATTTTGCAGGATCTCGGCCACCTATGTGATGTATGTGTATAGGGAGTGAGTCAGAATTAGGAGTCGTAAAACAGTAATTACCTATATGAAGTAACACAAGATGGACCGGGCTCAGGGATCTTGTCACATCATTAGAGCTGTAAAATGGGTGTTTCGACAAATGAATGTAATGACTTGCAAGGGCAGAGGTAGGAAGTAGTTAAGGTGAGAGTTACCATTTCCCAATGTGGTTTTTAATTGCAATTTTCCAAATAACTAAAATGAGAATGATAAGGTGAAAAGATGATCACATAATTAGTGCCCCACAACATATTTTCTTCCTAACTTGTCTTATTTTATGAACTGCAACCCGTCCATGCATCTAAGTGAAAGTTCGGTGAATCTTTCCACGCATAAAAAAAGGCAGATAAACCAAATTTTCAAATTCTCGGT